>MU551724.1:417505-461218 GCA_024362625.1 Silurus asotus
TATATATATATATATATAGAGAGAGAGAGAGAGAGAGAGAGAGAGAGAGAGAAAGAGAGAGAGAGAAAGAAAGAAAGATAGATAGAGTTCCATCAACGTTCCATTTGCTCTGTTGTTCACATGCCCTTGTCCCTTCCCCTGTCCTCCCATTAGTTTGTTCCGCTAATGCGTGCACGTGTCCTGATTGTAGCCCTTGATTAAATAGCTTTATTTTATATCCTGGTGTCTTCCTCCATGCAACATCTTGCCAAGTGTTTCATGCAGTTCCAAGCATTATTTCCCTAGTTATTGCTTCCCTGTTCTCTGACTCTTGCTGCTGTCACTGGTTATGTGTATGGATTTCACTGTGAAGTTGCATGCATGTGTCCATAACTGTGATTTTCTTTTTTCATCACATCATTCTTCATCACTTCATTTTCACATACAGTATCCAGTGATTGGGATGAAATGTGTGTATTGTTCGCAGAGATCCTGTCACTGGGAGAAAATCTAGAGTTGATTTTTTGGAATGTAATGGTATTTACTACACATTTTATAAGAATATAAATAGAAATGGCTTTATACAAAATGTTCTTAATTTAAAATAAAATGTAAAAAAAAAAACACATATAGTGAATAGCACTATAATGACCAATCGTACAGCTTTTTACTGACGCATTTAACTTGTCATGTGACCCACAGCCAATGGTTCAGGGCATTGGGGGTGAAATGGGCATGATAGCTGAATTATGTTCAAGAGCTCTGTAAGGTAATGCGCAGTAAAATGACATACTTATTGTGCTATTTGTTGCTTCTTTTATAGACAAAGAACTCACAAATCCTTTATTTGGAACAACAACGTAAAATGTCAACTCAAATTTTCCTTTGTTAGGTCATGTCCTTGAGTTAATTTCAGCTAACTATATTGTAAGCAAAATTTCTATAATCTTTGTCAATAATTGTAGTACTTTTGGGTTAGATCAAATAAATGATCAAAGAGAGATGAGCACAAACTATAGACTCGTCAATCAAGGCATTATCTGCACCTTTAACTCCTTAAATATTGATAAAATACCCACAATACGGTATCGCTGCTTAAGCTAAATCTTTCTCTGCTAGCAGTGATTTATTTTAGCGGTGATGATAAGAGGACCAATCATCCTCTAGGACTAACTGCACACTGGTAGTTCAAACATGTTTGTTCCGAAAAACACTCACTTAATAAGCCAATCAGATTTAAACAGATTAGCTGTGTGTTGTTTATCTTTATGGAATAAAGTAGCCAGATCTATAGCATGGGTATAGTAATATCTTTTTTAAGGTATCTTTAGAATTACATGAATATTTTGGGCCTAGAAAGACCTTTAAACATTATATACAGCACCAAAATTTGTAAAAGCTCCCAGGACACACTGACTACTAAACCAGACATTGCTTTCATTTTTAATTATATATGTTATCTATTTGTTTAAAGATGGAGGTGGTAGTTTGGTGATTAAGGCATTGGTCTTTGGATCAGAAAGTCATGATTTCAAATCCGAGCCACGCCAACCTTTTCCTGGGCCCCCTTGTGCAAGACCTTAAACCCCACAGCTGCTCAGTTGTATAAATGAAATAAATGTAAGTAGCTCTGGATAACAGCGTCTGCTAAATGCCATAACTATTGAGATATTGTATAATATTTTGAGAGGTATTTAGGGCTAAAATAGTTATTAGCTTGTAGTGAAAAAGAAAATAGAAGACTTGTGTGTACTCATTCCTTTTGTGGAGATATAGCTACACTGAATAGTGCTTGAAAATAAGCGAAACACAAGACAGTCCCCCGCGCCGTGTTTCCACCGACGACTACTACTACTCCATCATTTTCTCTCTCCAATTACCTCCTGTTTGATCGCTCTCCTGCTTTTCTTTGTCATTTTTGGTGGATGATTTCTTTTCTCCCCTCACACTAGGTTGTTTTTTGGTGCGCACACAGGCATGAAGTCACCCTTTATATCAAGAATAAGGAGTGTGTGCCGTGAAGCGGAGCGCGAGAGGAGAGAACTCATGGAAGACGCATTTGCATTTGTTTACACTCCGATGTGGCGGAGGAGATGGAATTGGGTACGAGACGACTCGCTTCTCGCACATCTAATGCCTGATGAGGATTTTTTATTATATTTTTTTAATCTTACTCGAATCGAGTCGAATGTAATATTCTAATTGGTGGTGTGCAGGTGGGATTCGATTCATTGGAGTCCTCACGTGTGTAAGAGGGGAAATTGCATTGCCTGTTTTGCCGAATGCAACAACAGGAGCGTAAGCGTGCAAACGAGAAATAGAGATGAAATAGAAGGGAGACAAGAGGGAGAACGGAGGGAACAGCGGGTGAGATCCGCACTCGCCCGTAGCGCCATTGCGATGATGAAATGCTTCCCTGTAGTGAGCTGTCACGGTTCATGCCGCACAAGCACAACAGGAAGCGGCGGCTACGATGGGCTGCTACAGGAAGTTAGCAGAGGCGCTAACTGAAGCGTAGCGCCCGTGTCTAACAGACACCCCCGCTCACCACCCCCACTACGCACATCCAAACATGTCTAAATACACGCTTTAGGCTTTCAGATACAACCTATGGTGCAGCTGGGACTGTTTGCAAAAGCATCTTTTTCAGCATGGTATCCTTTAGGAAAGCAGGGAACACACCGGCGCAGCTCACATTGCCTATTCATTCCAAACACACTATCAGTTGATAAGACGGAACATCTAGGGAGCTAAACTAGAGCTTTTTAAATAGGGGTACTGAGCAAAAGAAAGAAGAAATTTGATTCGCTTTTGCATTATGCGTTCGAAAGCATGACTGCTTTCCAGATAGATCGATCTAACCACCATGTACACACAGTGCTCAAATAGCAAAATGGATACTCCAAAGGCATCATTACTTTTAGATAATAGCATCATTGCTATTAAATAATATGTTAATTCCCTCAAAGCTTATTAGATGTATTCGTATGTACATATAATCCAGAAATCTCAGGATGCAGCCTGATTGTGGTTCAGATTGTGGTGCGAATCCATTCAGCCTTAGCTCAGGAAACACTTTTTTAATGCTGCCTGAAAGTCAGGATTGTGTCTGGTTATTCAAAAAGCGTAAACATCTGTCTGTTCTCAAAGATTGATCACCAAAGTTCCTTCGAGATTAAGGGAATTAAAATGCAACTCAAAACCGTGATTGATTTTCGATGCGTCAGGCACTTTTTCCTTAAAACAATTGGAAACAACTGAGGAAGCAAGGTGGCGAGTGCGATGGGCAGATTTGCATATTGAAGCAATCCACTCATCAGAGTTTAATCTGGGCAGCCGGAAACACAAGACTTACCTAGACAATGCTCACGGAACAACCATACCGAAATAGACTCCTATGTGCTCGTGTCTTGCTGCTACGTGCAAGCACTTATATGACTATCTTAAGATCAATCTCTGCTGCAGAAGTATCAGAAGTACACAACTGACCAGAATCACTAAATACACACTCCTCCCTTGCACTCCAATTCTCTACAAGTGACATTTTCCAAGTTTAGCTGGGGTAAATACCAAAGTGCCCAAGGTTATGTTGGAGCGGTGTGGTAAAATATTATTTTAGCAAAACAGCTTATATTAAAAGGTCTTTCACTGTCAGGGATAAGGAACAATCTGAGCCACAGTGAATATCCAATTGGCTGGTTTGAAATGCAAGACAAAACTGGGGATCTCCGGTACACGGTTCAAAACAAACCCATGCTTATTTTAACAATGTCCCAGTGTCCTATATTTTATTGTAATACACTTCACAGAGCCAGGATCACCCATGGTATTATGCTCAGAGCAAAGACATATAGGGGACTTGCTCAAGGCCCCAACAGTGTCAGGATGCTGTGGGCTGAACCCTCAGTCCACCAATCGGCAGCCTACAGGCTTAAACGGTATGTCATTGCTTTCCACTATCCCTATCAGTCCCCAGACAGAAAAAAGCTCCAGGCCAAATTTAGTAGAGGGGCAGCTCTGTCAATGGAAAGTGTATTGTGGTTCAGTTGTAGGGAGACAAATAAACGGTTTTAAAATGAACAAAAACAAAAGTAAACCAGGTGTAAGCTCTACTCTGGAACACAGCTTCATCAAAATTGAGATCTGATGGTCCTATATGGGTTATTTCTTTGCCATCATTCTATTGATGTATGTAGAATAGATAAAGGTCAACACTGGCTCAATACTCAACTGCCCTTAGGGTCCGAAGCCAGATCCATAACTAAATGCAGGTCTGATTGTAAGCCAAGGTGTAAAGCCAGTGTACATAATCTGAAGGTTGAAAACAGACACTTAAGAACCACTGGAGTTTATTAAATAACCCTAGAGAAAATCATCACAAGGTAAATACTACATCCACATTTTAAATAAAACTAAATGTACATTGCTAAAAGAACAATGATTTATGAATAGCATATCTGTGTATTATTTTATGATCTATTTATACAGTATGTAACATTATACGATGGGCGTTCAATTCAAACCGGGACTTTTAATTTTACAGATATAAAAATGGATGCTAGCATTGCGGTGCTACACACAGTAGAAAGTGGCTAGTGATAGTTACTGATAGGCGGAGCATTTGTGCACATAATTCAGTCAAGAGACTGTTAATAAATTGGCAAACAACATTGCATGAACCAGCGTGTGGTGATGAAGTTTCTTGTGAACGAAGGCGTAAAACGCGCGGATATCTACAGAAGACTTCAAACACAGTACGGTGATGAGACACTCAGCCTCAGTATGACATTTGAATGGTGTAAATGTTTCACAGTTGGCCGTACATCCTTCAGTGGTAAATCAATAAAATTCATCTTTATTAGAAAAGCGCTTTTAACAGTTGACATTGTCTCAAAGCAGCTTTACACAGATAATGCGCTAATAAAGAACGAATAAGATTGTTCTTTATAAATGTAAATTTGTTCCTAATGAGCAAGCCGGTGGCGATTGTGGACGGATAAAACTCCACGATCCCGGTCGTGGTGGTTCCCAGCCCACTGCAATCATTCCTGTGAACATTCAAAGTGTGGAACGCCAGATTGTGGATAATTGACGAGTTCCTCAAAGGTCAGAATTTCAGCACTGGTGACGGAGTGAAGCAGGCTGTCCTAAGGTGGTTCAGTTGTACTGACTAATCTTTCTATGCCGAATCTTTCCAGCCTTTAGTTAAACCGCTGGGAAAGGTGTATAAATGTAGCAGGGAAGTATGTCGAAATATAACCACTGCTTGAAATTTGTTCCTTTATTTTATAAACTCCTGGTTTGACTCAATCGCCCTTCGTACATAGTGTATGCCAACAAAATGCCCATGTCTGATTACGAATCACAAACAACACATTGCTGTATTTAAATCATCCTTTTTAGAAATTTTTTTTTAAATACTATAAGATCACATGCATTTATAATCCGCTGCACAAATTAGACCATGCCTCTTAAACATTGTCTCTTTGTATGTGGTTGTGTAGGTGTATGTTTTCCGATTTAACTTAATCCTATGCAAAACATTTATTTCTTCACTATAAATAGGAATGGAACAGTTACATTTCTAAACTGAAAGTATTTTTTAATTCAGTTACACATTACACACAGATGCTACACAACACACGAAGTATTTATCTGAATACTTTGCATGTACATACGTAATGAAACCTGCAGTATATCCACTAGGGTAAAGGATAGGGTTGTAATATTCCTGATCAGCGCTTGGATATCGTCCTTTGATTGCGCATGTATCACTACCTACAACGTTTAAGTTGGTATGATGCCCTAAACGACTGCTAGATATGTGTGGGAGTCATCTAGCATATGCATAGCTAAAAAGCAAGTGAAATAGAATTCAGTCGAAACAAGTATGAGCTTACTCCCTAAATAAACAGTAGTTTGTAAACAAGTGACAATTTTCTTTGGAACTAGGCTACATCAGAGCTTAAGCTAAACTGGTGAAACTGCTAAATCCAGCTATTAGTGTTGAATCAGGTGTCTTGGAGCAAGAAAATCCCCAAACTGTGCTGAGATCTGGAGCTGTACAACACATCTACTTTTATTCCACAATGGACAGGCCATAAGGACCTGAGTGTGTAGTGTCTCGGCTACAGTTTGTAACACACGTTTTAAGATAATCGGGAAGATAATAAGGCTGTCATAATGACAAATTAGCCACCTGCCGGAAGACACAAATTTATGCACAAAACACATAAATCTTTACAAGCTGCACGCTTCCTCTAATGTGTCTTGCATTCCACTCATGGCTATTTGTTGTAACTAATGATAGAACGCAGACTTCATTTGTGGAGAGGAAAAAAAAACAATAGCACATTTCTTTATGGCTTCCCTCTCTGAAATCTTTTAGCATTCACGTAGTAGTGTGCACAAAGTCGCACATATTGTTTCTGTATACAGAGAGCTGTATGATGAGGATGGATTGCAGGTCCTGCGTGGGCCGTTTTATAGCTCGAGGTGTCCTTGGAGCACTGACCCATAATGCTCAGCGTGGGCAATGGGAAATCAAGGTCCTGTTCCTGATTTACACACCTCCAACAGCCGGGGCAGGATGATAACCAATTAGAAATTCCCTGCAGCTAGACGTTTCAAAGCACACACATATACACACATACACATGCAGGATGCATTACGTACGTTTTCTAAGCCAGAGATCTTTCGGTTACATACACACTGTTTGCCATACTGTATGTTTTGCGCATAGTGAAGTTGTGTGTTTGCTTCTGGAAAAAAGAGAAGCTGGTTCTAGGATACATTACTAAACATTTGACAATGGTGTCACAATCTTTGCAATACTAATGGTCTATTTGCAATACTATGGTCTAATGCTCCATTTTCGAGGTGATAATTAAAGAAATATTTATAGTCATTGTTAAACGTTATCAAAGATTAAATTCTTCACCTAATAGGAACTTAATAATGATAGTTGCTCCTCACTGCTGATGTAAACAACTAGTGAACACTTTTAGTGCTTGAAAACAAAGTTGGAAGTCAAAAATGTCTAAGAATTTCTAGGAAATACATAGTTGTAGAAAAGCAGTAAATAAAATGATACCTAGCACCTTGTAGCATGTAAAGCTAAAGTTTTTAACCTAGCCTCATACTGTTAGGAGCACAACAGTGCTACAATGCTAGCTTACTGGGTTCAATGTCCTTCAGCTTGTACCCAATTGTTCCTTGTGGGTACAAGCTAATCGAGTTATCAATAAAGAAAAATACAACCTTTTTATCTTTTCATCAAAACAAATTTAGAAATATTGTTTAAAAAAGCTAAGGTAGTAGTGCTGAGAATTTTTTTACCCTCAAAATGTAAGGTACTTTGCTGAACAAAAAAATGCACACAAAATGCTAACTTTATAAAATATAAAAAAACTCCTTCAAAAGATGGTAAGGCCATTTAGTTTTTGTCTAATGTCACAAACCCAAACTGTCTAGAAAATAAATAGTAGTGAATAGAAATTCTAAAAGTTTGAGGCCCAAGTATCATTCTTTTGCATGTAATCAGAAATCTGCCACAGAAGCTTTAGTAAGAAGCTTTAAGTCTTTATTCAAGAGTGTCTTTAGGAGTGGGTCATATTTATGAGTGGGCAAGATTAGACAAGAATGTCTGCAGAAACAGGAGAAATTGATTGGGAATGTCTTGTAGAAGTCGAACTGATTGGCCAATACTGTCTAGAGACACCGGAACGATTGGCCAAAAAGTGTCTGCAGAAGGCAGAGGGATTGGCCAAAAATGTCTACATAAGCAGAAGAGATTGGTTAAGAATGTCAGTGGAATCAAAAGAGATTGGTCAAGAATGCCTGCAGAAGGGATTGGTCAAGACTGTTAACAAAGGCATAAAGAATTTGTCAAAAATGTCTCTCGAAGCAAAAGGGATTGATCAAAAATATCTCATGCAAGGTGGAGGGATCATTCAAGAATGTCTGCAGAAGCAGAATAGATTGGTCAAAGCTGTCTACATAAGCAGGAAAGATTGGTCAAAAGTGTCTGCAGAAGCAGGTAGGATTAGTGAAGAATGTTTCCAAAAACAGAGGTACCTGGTCAAGGATGTATAAGAGAATAGGTAGGATTGGTCAAATCGACCTGCAGGAGTGAGCAAGTCTAAAAAGGAAATAGGGATTGGTCAAGGGTGTTTTAGGATTTAGAAAGGGTGAATCAAAGGTGTCTGGGGAATCAGGAGAAATTAGTGTCTGGATGATTAGGTAAGACTGGTCAAGAGTATCTTCAGGAATTAATCAAAAGTGTCTGAACAGTGACCTTACCAGTTTCATGCTAAATTAAAAAGTTCTCATTACTTCAATGTATTGTTCCATCACAAAAATGACAATCGTACTGCTTAGATCATGTACATTACCATATTGTTCTGGTTGGACATGAGCATATCCATGACTGCAGAAGATAAACGATAAAGCCCAGCTTCGAAAGGTCAACCATTCACTCGTGGCCTTGTGCGGCCTACAGCCTCTGCTTGTTCCATGCGGCGCCACTAAGTAGAATTAATGGTTGTATTGATCGCTCTGCCCACAACTCAAATTGAACGAAGCAGTGCAAGCTTTTTTTTGGAGCCAGTGCCTGAGCGCATTGGGATCCCAGACCTCACATACCCACTCACAGCCTGTGAAACCCAGTTACACAATCACAGCATTCAAATGACTCTACCCAGTCTTCTTATTTAGACCCCATTAAAGCTGTGATTGATTAATGAACAAGATTGTTATGGCATAATGCCAGTTCATTTTGAATTTTTGTAAAGGCTTGGGCATGTGTCAGAGATCTAAGCATGTGGTGGTGAAAGGACCCATTCGATACCCAGCAGCAAATGACAGCCTTAAACAAATACACAGGGATTGAGCTGTCATGCTTCAAATGGTGTGTTTGGCCATTATTGACCAGTAGAAAAGGTTATTTAAACTCTGTGAAGTGGCCACCCGCTGCATGTCGACAATCCTTTGAATCCTATCTAATTCAATTTCAGATTTGTTTGCTGTATGATTAATGTGAAGCCGTGCCTTTGGGGGGTTGAGGGGGGGCTCTTTTTGTCTGTTTAGAGTAAAAGAAAACCAAAACAAAAGTGTCAACATTGCATTTCTATACACCAGGCCACACACAACACAGCAACACTGAGCTAATGAACACCGAAAGGGAGAAATGATAAAAGAAATGGAAGATACAAATAAAAGAGAAAAAGCAGCGGTGGGACGTAATCCCCGATCCAAGCAGGAAAAGTAAAAAGGAGAGAGAGTTGAGCAATGACACAGTTCTGAAGGTGAAAGACTTTGTTCATTTCAATGCCAGACTCTCATATTCACGTTCGGGTCCCTGGTGGAGTAGTGGTTAGTCTGCGGCGCCTTCGCTGTGGGTTCGATTCCCTGGCCAGGAAACCGACCCCAGCCAGCAGGGTTGCAAAAAGCAGTGAACTTCCAGTGTCAATCCCAAGCCTGGATGAATTGCGGCAGGTTGCGTCAGAAATGGCATCCAATGTAAAAAACCTGGGCCAAATCGCATGTGTGTGTCGATCGGGATGGTTTGCTTAGCTGCAGCCAAGGAAAAGAAAGCTTATATTCATGTTTACACATTCATGAGATTTGGCATTAAAAATGTCTGTATAGCAGATCAAAGAATATCTAGAGAAGCCACATTCCTGTAAACCAAGTATTTTTCTCTCAGAATTCTGAGCCATTCCTCATTTCTTGCTATTAAACCACATTTTGCAGGTATGTGAATAAATCTGGGATATTGTAATAGTGTAAAATAAATGTTTATTCAATGGGAGAATGTAAATGTCACGGCAGGAAATTGTTTTTGCTTGGAAAAAGTCAAACTTGAATAAGAGACATGACTTTTAAAACTCCAATAGGGAAAGGCTAACCCAAGAGATGAACTCTTGAGTTTGCTAACAGAGAATGGACTATGCATACATTCACATTTACTTTTATTCTAGTTGCCGATTTATTTCTTTAACATCAAGTCAAAGGTAAAATCCACAGAATGTGGACAGAAATAACTTAAAATAGAGGCTATGTATGTGGACGGCTATTTGATTCTTTAATGACTATTTGTTGTTGAACACCTTTCATTTCATATAGGATGATTTTTATACGATTGTATTTATATACAATAGATTCATTGGGTTTTGCAAAGGCCACACACTCTTATATTTACATGTATTGATCTGGCAGACACTTTTAATCCAAAGCAGGTTATAATTGAGCTTGATGACTTACTGACTGTCCTGGGATTTGAACATACAAGCCTTCCAAGCAGTAGCTCAGAAGCTTAACCACTGACCTACCACTATTCCAGAGGCTCTACTTACAGATGTTTTATTGTCCATTAGTGCTTCAGCTTAGCCAGTGTCTCGAGTAAAAAAGACAATTAGGGTTTATATATATATGCTCCAAAAAAATCCATCTTTAATATTTATTGTCTATAAGGGTCAGGTCAGACCCAGTGCCAAATCCTGGGAACGTTGTACATTCTAAACGGAAGCCTTTAGAGCATCACCATCCATAGATACACTGTAGAGGCTTTTTTACTATTATTTTACTATGTTTTTGAAAGGTAGGAGGAAACCAAACCAAGGAAACCCCCATATTCGAAGAGACTAAATGTGAGAAAGTCCCCGTATTACCATCCTGGATAATTATATACAAGATCAAATATTTTAATGTTATATTTAAATGAATAAATATACAGTATCTATGTATCATGTTTTCTTTTTTGTCGATAAACTAAATCACACAATCACTCGTTTTATTTTATATTCATTCATTTTCTGGTTTCAGTGCGATCATTAGGATTGTTCTAGCTTGATTCGTTCAGTAGTCATTAATCATCAGTGATCATTAGACAGAGTGTGAACTTTGGATTCGCCCACCGATGTGCTTAAAATACAGAATTTAAACAAACAAAATAAAAACGCATTTTAGATCAAAGTCGGCAATCAGGAAGTTGTCAGGACGTGGTGCAAAAACAGCTAGAAGATCATTCAAAGAGTTAATCAGGAAAACAGTCAAACACAGAATGAGGCAGAGTAACAAGGTCATGGTGGTGGGCAAGACTTCGCAATGAATTAATTTCCTTTTGTATAATCATGTTGCAGTGACTCAGGAAGTAAACCGGAGGTGAAATAGCAAAGGTTGCATTAGCATTACAGGAAGAATGTTACTCTAATCCTATTCTATGAGTACAAAATTCTATACTCAAGGATGATTACCAGAAGCCTGTTTGGTTGTTGGTGAAAAATCAGCATATTGGGTCTAACTTTATTTAATTGATTTATTTATTTCAATCATACACATTGGATAAGTCTGAAAACGCTCAAACTGAGTTCTTATTTAAAAAAAATTGTGACAAGTTACATGCATCTTTTAAAGTAAACTAAAAAGCAGTGGTTATTGTATATAAGAGAAGGAATGGTGGGGGTAGTGTGTTTATTTAGGCCAAAAACTACAGTGTCTTCTCTGTAGACTTTCTTCTGACATCTCTCTCTCTCTTTCTTTCTCTCTCAGGGTTTGGGCATGTGTGTTTGCATTAAAACTGCCGCAGCTGTCAAGGAGGATTACAGTCTGCTGGATGGGCCTGGTGCAGATATGACAGGCCTGATGGGGAAAGGACGTGTCTAATTCGGGCCAGATGAGTATGACAGCATCGGGTTGAGGATGGCAGGGTTACATACACACACACACGCGACACACATACACAGAATCCAGCGAGTGTGTGTGTACAGTATGCAAGGGGTTGGGGGCACAGCAAATTATTCTCTCCCAAACGAACCCTTGTTTACGAGCAATGTTGTTTACGCTAAGCCTCATGAAGCCTTTGATGTAAAATTGCATTGTGGAGGGGGAACACTTCAGCTAACAACTTTGGTGTGAAAACAGGCGAGCGGAGCAGACACGCTTCCCACTTAAATGTTAGCCTGATTGGCGCTACGTAGGAGTGTGACAAACAGCAAATGCCAGTGTCACGCTCTTTGCACTTATGGCTTCCTGTCAGCCAGGAAACGCATCATAAATGCACGCCAGGTGAGGTGTAATCTGAGTTCCAGCGGCACCTGCCACACTCTGAGTGTCCGACCATCAGAATTAATGAGGTCAGGACCACATGACCGGCAACTCTCATTTATATGTAAATGACGGAGCCGATGCTGCTGCAGTCCTCCCCTCCATCCTCAATCCTTTTCTACTTAAAGTCCTGCTCGCAGGAACACTACTTCATGCGAACATGCAGCTAACATATGCCGTTGTGTTCAGTCTTGCTAGTTCTTGCTACTCTATGCAATATAATGATCAGTCAAATCAACATGATGAATAGATAACTCAATGATCTTCATCCCTTTCTGAAAAGAAATACTGTACTTTCCTCACTGAAAGTAAACACTGGTGTATTCTTTTTTTTCAGACTAAAATAAACTGCATGTTGTTTGCAAAAATGTCTATACAAATACAAAAATCAGTCATGTACTTAGTATAAATCAAAATATTTGCATAAGCTGATGAGCAAGTACGCAAAAATAAATAAACAAATATATATATATAAATTTATATTAGGGCTGTCAAAAAAAATGTGTTATAATGTGTTAATGCAAATTCTTTTTAACAGCATTAATTTTATTTTTCCATTTTTTTAAATAAATAAAAAAAATATAATTTTGATAAATTAAATTGTTTTCAAACATTCACAAGAGTATTTTGTCTTCATGCTCTATGTTGAGTCTGGCTTTACTAATAATAAACATATATTTGCACAAAGCATCCATTTTTGCCTATGTTAATAAGAGTATTAAAAACTTAAAAAGTATTAATTTGAGGTACAGATAAAGTTCACAATTTAACTTACTTTAATTGTTTGACAGTGTTTACATGTGTGTGTGTATATATATATATAAATAAGCTGTCAATCAAAATTAAATAAGTACATTGTATACACCCCTGTACAAAAGTTATACACAGTGTATATCCAGATGTTATATAGATATGTGGATAATCTAAGATATACAATAAAACAATTATATATGGATATAATTATCAGGAGATTATACAGAATGTACAGAGTGGAGCTATTATATATTTGTTGTAACTGCATTATGATTACTGGAATCAGTAAAGCACCAGGGAGCCATCAGTGTCATATAGTTGTAGTGTGGTAGTCAGAAATCAGTAAATGATAACAACTTAATGTTTTAATGATGTTAACATAAATATTAACAAATTTGTTTTAGTTTAATATGAGTCTAATGAAAAACTAATTTTAATACAATTGGAAACTAAAATCAAACAATTTAGAGAATATGTTTGCGGGTGACTCACAGACTCCAGCAAGCCACCAGAGACCACTGGTATAGACTGTAACACAAGGAAGATGAGAAAGTGCTCCATTGCATGGCTGCTCTTCTGCACAAAAAAACCTTATTTGCCAATTCGAAGCACTATGTGTTTTTAACGGGAACATTTGGGAAACATAAGTGTCCCATAACCATGATTTTGTCCATCTCTAATATTAGCTAGGCATTTAAATGTAATGGTGTGAGAAACAGATAAATGTTCTTCCCCATGATGCACACAAAACTATTAAAGTGGTCCATCCAAGCCATCCAATATGAATTAACTGCTGAATATTTAATGCAGGGTTGGTTTAAAAATAAATAAATATTTACAACTCAAAAACAGCCCCTGCTTTACAGTTACTAGAAACTAAAATCACTAGAGAACAGTTTATAGGAATAACCTTTGGCTTTGTGCTTCCCAGCACTGTTTTTTTTTTTTTTTTCTGTGTGAGTGTTTCGGTATCAGAAAATGCTTTCAGTGTTCGGTTGAGTTTAAAATGCTTTTAACGTCGGATCGGTCAGGGACTGGGCCGTTTACTCTGCTGACCCCTGGTCTGCAGGAAGCTGTTTTCTCCACTTCTTCATCAGAACTGTTAAAATGCGTCCCCAAGGCTGAGCCGATGCGAGGAGAAGGTGTATGTCTGTAAAAGTATACATGCCTGTGTGTATAGGTCATATCGATTTTGGATACTGGTGAACAGTGTTAGTGATCTCGGCAGAGTTTGTAAGCGTTATGTAGGAGGGAGGGCAGAGAGACGCAGAGAGCCAGGAGTTCAGAGGAATAGGCGCTCGGCTCCTGCTCTAATCTGCTCCTACTTGTTTTTTCCAGAGAACTCGGTGTGCTCGGTTTAAAGCGATCACAAGGACTTCATCTGTGTGGTATTACATTATGAAACAGTATAAAGTGCAACATAGATTTTGAACAGACAAATCGTGCTTTGGAACAAATTGATCCGCAGATGAAAGTTTAGAAAGCAAAGTTGAGCAATAATCACCAAGAACAAGAGTCATGCTACTTTACAAATAAATATTTTCTAAATATTTTTTTTTTATTACTAAATCAGACCTGTTTATACTGAAGAGAAAAACAGAAGAGAAAAACTGAAAAGAATAGAAGAGAAAAGCACAAAAAACACACAACATGGGAAGAGAAAAACAAAAAAGAAAAGAGAAAAACTAAATGAGGGGGAAAAAGAAGAAATGTGAAGTCAACTGAAGTGAAGAGAAAACAAAAAAGTGATGCGGGTCAAGAGAAAAGAGAAGAGAAGTGAAGAGAAAAGAGAGGAGAGGAGAAGAGAAGAGAAGAGAAGAGAAGAGAAGAGAAGAAAAGAGAAGAGATGAGAAGAGGAGAGGATAGAAGAGAAGAAAAAAGAAGAGAAGAAAAGAGAAGAGACGAGAAGAGGAGAGGAGAGAAGAGAAGAGAAGAGGAGAGAAGAGAAGAGGAGAGGAGAGAAGAGAAGAGAAGAGGAGAGAAGAGGAGAGAAGAGACGAGAAGAGAAGAGGAGAGAAGAGAAGAGAAGAGGAGAGAAGAGAAGAGGAGAGGAGAGAAGAGAGGAGAAGAAAAGAGAAGAGAAGAGAGGAAAAGAGAAGAGAAAAGAAGAGAAGAGAAGAAAAAACAAAAAACAGCAAAAAACTAAAGTGAAGAGAAAAGTACAGAAAAGAAGGTAAACTGAAAAGAAGAGAAAAGCACAAAGAACATAATATAAAACAGAAGAGAAAACAAAAACAAGATAAGAAGAGCTGAGAAAATACGAGAGGACAAAAGAGAAAAGGAGAAAAGAAGATAAGTTAATAGAAGAGATGAGAAGAGAAGTAAAGAGAACAGAACAGATAAAGAGAAGAGGAAAACGGAAAAGACAAGAAGAAAAAGCACACAGAGCAAAATGTACAAAAAAGAACAAAAAAGAGAAAACGGGTATAAAGAAGAGAAGAGGAGAAGAGCAGAGCAGAGAAGAGAAGAGAAGAGAAGAGAAGAGAAGAGAAGAGAAGAGAAGAGAAACAAGACCTTATACAATACACTCCATGTTCTTTCTTACTGCTCCTCACAGTATAATCCGCAGCCTGACACGCAGTAACTAACAACCCTGAACCCTACAATTAAACCTGCACAGTTATATAGTAACATAAAAGATAAAAGCAGCTTTGTTCCTCTACAATTCCCTACAATACGGGCCAACAGCCGCCAAGAGCAGTATCATTTCCTGTTGATTTGGTCTTCTGTAATTATGCACCGGCAGAATGGGTTGAGCGCACGAGCAGAATTATAGAGAAGCAGCTCTTAGTGTAATTATCAGCTGGTGTTGGTGGTGTTAATGTGGGGAGGGGGAGAGTTGTGTGGTAAGAGGGGGTGGTCTCAGTGTCGTCTCTCTGACTGTAACTAGTTCTTCAGAAAAGGAGGTTGTGTTGTGTTGTGTTGTGTGGTGTTGTGTTGTGTTGTGTTGTACTGTGTTGCTGTGGCTACTGCGGGAAGACTATAAATATGAATGAAAATCGAATGGAACGTAATGAAAGCTATGAGGTATTCGGCTAGGTTGTTTTGTTGTGTAAATAAACATAGATTAATGGAGATGGATGAAGGGATGGTGAAGGGGATGGATGAGAGGCTCTGTAAAATGCTATCCAGAAATGCTAACACACACGCACACACACAGCTGTCATGTTCAATAAGCATGGCCATGAGCAGATCAAAATGAGAGAATGAGAGTAAGAAAGAGAGAGACTAACAACACACAGCACATGGCTGTTTAAAATGCCCAGCATGTCCACTATATACTTCGCTATATACTACACACTACACACACTTTTCCAAAATTGGCACGTACGTTACATCATCTTGTCAGTTAGGCTCACTTAGAGGAAGTGGTAGTTTCAAGGAAGGTTGTGAGTTCAATTCCCAGCACCACCAAACTGCCCAGCTCTTGACCAAGGCCCTTAACCCTCAACTGCTCAGTCGGATAAGCGTGTCTGCCAAACGTGTATATGTAAATGTAGATGCAGTTACCTCGGAATTACCTCAGACTGCTTCGTTATTGTGCTGAGGAGTTTCACACTTGCTTTGACCCAGAATCTTGGTGGTGAAAGCCGAAAAATGATGCAACGAAGCAGCAAAGACAGGATTCAAGGCATTAAAAAAAATAATTTCGCCTACATTTAGAAAAAAAGCAGGACAAAAAAAATAAATTGTATCCTAAAGTATGTAATTAAACTCTTTGTTCAGAAAAGATTGAAATGCAATTATTACTTGAGGTAAAATGTTTAATCAACCTTTGTGATGCCAGGCATAACTTGACTGTCGACATATTTAGCATTTGTTAAATTTCCTTAGCTTTTTTAAATCAGCCTTATATAAGGAAGAGCAGGGAAGTGTGAATACAGGCTACACAAATAGCATAAAGAGATAATATTTTGTATTTTTTTTTTCAGTATTGGCTAAGTCGTCAGCGCTAGTTATATTAAAATAGAAGTAACTTAGTAATAACAGATTTGAAAGTATTTTTGTAGCCAGTTAGTATTACTTGCTTTTGTTGATTAGCATTTACAGGAATGATGTACCTCAACAGTACAGACAAAACTAGCAAAAATTGCTTCCAATATCAAGTAAAACAGGTGCTATTTAACAATTAAATGAAATTACTGAGAAGAAATATATGTATTAATCTGTTTTTACATTTATTTATAAAATAGAAAACTAATAGCATATTATTTATAATACTAAAGTCATCTCCAAGGTAGCAAACTGATGTTAGTCCAACATCTATTTTGGGTCACTATGTTGGCCCTCCCTAGACATAGCTGGACTAGTGTTGGAAATGGCGCTCTTTTTATAAAAAGTCTGCCAAAGCTTACCCAATGCTGGCCTGATATTAGCAAAGCTACCCTTTTTATAACAATCCTGCTAATGTTAGGGCGAAAGTTAGTGAAAGTTGATTTTTCATATCAACCCTGTCAATGTTTGGACACCATTGGCAAGATGGAGGAAGGTTCAAAACCCTTTTAATATGACACTTCAGAGTGGCAATGGGGAGAAAGAGAAAAATCAAGAGGGGGGATCATATTTTTTAAGTGTGCAATTCTACTATTTAGAATTATATGTAGGTATAACTCTAGATGCTGACTGTATGTGACATGTATAAAGAGTTAGGGCCTTTCAGAAACTCTCAAAAGTTACTATCAGCTCGTACAACATGAAATCAGGTTGATCAAGTCCCCTGTAATTATTCAGGGTAAGGTCTCAATGAGACGTCCAGATATAAAATTCAGATTTTCAAAGCTGAGTCAGCGCAGAGCACCAGAATAACAGTGTGAATTATTCGCTAGTATTGACCCAGATGTCTGAGCTGTTACTGCTTCTGAGGAATAAGTGTCTTTGATAAAGCAGATTAGCATTGATGAATCTCCGAGGAATGTGCCAGTTATGAGAGGAAATTAACAAACGCTGCTTTTGAAAGAGTTCAGACTTCCAACTCATTTCAGAAGCTATTACACAAATCAGACCTAAATCTGTAATGTTCGGGTTCAAAACTCATTCGACTCTTAATATCAGTAAAGGACAAAAACAATGAAGTGGAAAGAAAAAAATAAGATTCACATGTCACCTCAACCCCGATTACCTGACAAGTGTGACTAATGCTAAAATTACAGGCTAGTTAGAGTCATTGCAGATTGAAAGTGAAGCAAAGGATAAACGTGTGTGTGTGTGTGTGTGTGTGTGTGTGTGTGTGTGGGTGGGTGGGATTATGGTATGAAGGAAGTCAGACTGACAGAGAAGGTCAAGCCTATCACACTTCACAGATGAAATCACAGTCAAATTACTCACACTGTCCTAGCCGAAGACACACACACACACACACACACACACACACACTGCCACACAGACACACACATACATGGCCAAAATTAGACTGGGTGTATACAATTCAGGGGAAAATCACTGTGGCAGTAACTAATATTTTCCATGACACTTTCTCACGCCTGCATAAACACATGAGGCTTTTTTTGGTTTAATGATAGAACTTGTGTGTGGGTCTGGTATATGCAAAAATGTGAGCGTTTCTTATCATTGGGATAGAATCTCAACGACTCCCTGACATCCCTGGCTGGGAGTTAAGATTAGCATTGGTTGGATAGAAAAACTCCAGCAGAAAGAGAGAAAACAAGAGAAAGAGAGATGAAGGAATTGAACCATAAAGGAATTAGTATTCACATTTATACATGGTGATTTTTGTTGTCCCACAACAAATGTAAGACACACAACAGTGCAAATATGTACATGACTTTTACATCGGATGTCTTTTTTTTCCCACTCTGTGAATTGCCGTCTCTATAAAGTGAATTTAATTGAATTTTGCTTCTTGCGATTTTGTCATAGCAAATCATGAGAGCCATAAATTTTGACATCTGTGTGTGTGTGTGTGTGTGTGTGTGTGTGTGTGTGTGTGTGTGTGTGTGTGTCTTATATATATATATATATATATATATGTGTATATATATATATATATATATATATGCGCATACAGTATATAGAAACAGACATTAAGTGCTTCGCAAATGTGGAAGCTTCTTACAAGCAGAGGAAGCATGTCTCAGAGGAAATGTCAGCCATCTACCTGCCAGTCATGCGGTAAGAGAAATGCAATTATCAAGTGGGAATTGGCTACAACCTCTAAGAAGCAGCTAAAGAGGAGGAAAAGGAAGTCTTGACAAAAACTAAGAACTCAGCAAAGAGATGCCTATTTTCACCTGAACCATTAGCAGAAATGAACTGCAAATGCCATTATTACAGTAGGTATAGATGTATAAATAGGTGAAAGTACTTTTGCTTTTTAAGTCTACTTTGCTACATCTATTTTTGGCCATCATTCCATCATAAAGTTGAACAATACATGTATCCCTGGAAGAATTTAAATGAATTCAATAATTCAGTTTGCTAGCAAAGAAAGCTCTAGTGATCTAACTAAAGATATCATGGATCAAACATATAAATTGTCCTAATGTCAGAATCGCCATGTAAATAAGGAAACATAGTAATGATGGTTTTTATTACTTGAGAGAATTTAATCACAATATTCTACATTTAAATAACTTTAACTTTTAGTAAATGTAGTACTTTTTAATTCCCTGGGTATTATTTTGATCAGCTAGTCTATAAATATAAATAGAATACACACACACAAAATAACATAACATCTGTTCATTGTGAGTAAAATAAAGAGAAATAGAGCAAGAAAAACAGCAGGGCGTCTAAAGGTGTCGCTCAAACCGTCAGGGCTTGAAGGAAGGAAGGAAGGAAGGAAGGAAGAAAGAAAGAAAGAAAGAAAGAAAGAAAGAAAGAAAGAAAGAAAGAAAGAAGTTGGAGAAGATGAATTAAATGTGCTAAAGAAAGGGTTGAAAGGGAGGATAATGAAGAATAGATAAGAGAAAAAAATACATAAAAAAATAATGGGTGAAACGAAAGAAAGAAATTGACTGAATGAAAGAAAGAAAAAAGAGATAGAGGGAAAAAGAGAAAGAGGGAAAACCCATACAGATAGTAATAGGGCATATTGCGTGTTATGAGTGAGGGGAGAAAGCAAAGCAAAATCAGAAAAAGGGAGTGAGAGAGAGACAGAGAGAGAGAGAGAAAGAGAGAGAGAGAGAGAGAGAGAGAGAGAGACAGAGACAGAGACAGAGAGACAAAGAGAGACAGAGAGAGCGCGAGAAAGAGAGAAGAGAGAGTTTCCTAAGCTGAGTCAGCACAAAGCAGTGCAGCGCAGCAAGCCCCACCAGACTGACAGTGTGAATTATACTCTGGTATTGACCTAACTGTCTGGGTCGCTCCTGTATCTAAGGAATAAGTGTCTCTGATAAAGCAGGTTAGCATCGATGAATCTGCAAGAACTCAACACTTACGAGAGGAAATTAACGAGCACCATTTTCACCTTCTGACTCGAGAAAATTTCATGTGACGTGCACGTGTTAGCATGCTACACTCGCAAATAATAAATGTAATTAAACAACTTGTCCAGTTATTTGATTGGATAAACAGCGTTCTAAAAGTGCTGTTAGACCCTGAAATGTTTTTCATCTGTTTTACGTGTATGTTTTGTATGTATGTGAGTGTTTAATCTGTGCAGGACAGCCCAGGTAAGGTCTTCCTCCACTACTTCAGCTTCAGCTTCAGCTTCATTCAATTTCCAAACAGTGACTTGGCTGTGATGTACTGTTGCATGCAGACGGCAACGTTGTTAACATGGAAGCATTCTCATTGGCTGTTTAACATGAAGGACATGAGCATAAACGGCTAAACATGAACAGAGGGAAATTGTATTCTTTTTTTCTTTTTATCAATGATTTAAAATAATACTGTGGTGAATTAATTGGTTAATGATCAAAGAGGGGAAAAATAGCATTACAGCACAAAACTGGCTGAAGTCAAAATCCCATGAGATAAAAAAGAGTGTTTTAGTTCATTTATGCTTAGTTATTGTCCTAGGTCATTTAAATTTTTCATTAGCTTTTTTTTCTACTGTTTGCTATAAGACTTTGGTATAAGTGTCAACTTGAGTCTGAAAGCCGTCCTGAAAACTGATAACTGGTCCTTTTGAAGATGACGGTCTGGAGCTTACTTGGGTAAAAAACAAACATGAAAGAATAAAGTTGGCATTTTTGAAACCCTGTATAAAACTGCGTACTGGTTTGGAAGTTATTCTTCAATGTGGGAGCGATGAGTCGTTCAATTTCGATTTACTCGTTTTGAAAGAAGCTTTTATATTACTCAGGACTAGTGCCTTGTCTCAGAGAGCGATTTGTTCGTATTGTTTCGGTCACGCAAGCGCAACATTACTCCTTTTTACAGTAACTTCAAAACTGCAATAGTTTTGTACAGGAAAGATAAATACTTGGTTCACCTCCTGAGATTTTTGGTCCAAATCATTTCTTTATTTGTCATGTGACAATACTCTGTATTAGAAATGAGTTCAGAAAACCCAAATTTCCTTACAAATAAGCAGGTCGTTTTTTCAATGCAGGTTTTATTTTATGTATTGATTTACTCTTATGTGATGCTTTCCCAGTATCAGATTTGAGTTTTTTTCCTTTTTTCCAAAGTATACAGTAAATTTTGTATTTTTCTACCATGACAGTTCTTTTCCATAATACTAAATCTGGAAATTAGGAGTGTATGATGGGAAAATTCGATGATAAAGCAAGATTGTATAGCAATGAATGACCAATGTAGAGACCCAGGAGATGAATTAAACATTTCCTGTGCAGAGTTCATGCATTCATTGACTGTAAGAAAAAAAAAAAAAGGATGAATGACTCGGACCAAAACACTCAGCTGAGTGCTGAAATAATCATTATTTCTTTTAATTTGTTTTGGTATGTAAATAATTTTTACCTTATTTAGAAAATGGGATCGAAACGGACATAAGTAGACAAGTCATGGGATTGAACATGTGGCATTTGAATTGAAATAACAATAATATGTTCTTGACTACACTTCACTTCTTGACTTGACCTAAAATCTGCTCAATTAAACAAAAGTGAAAAAGTTGAATAAAGATTTGTTTATTTTTGCTGAACAAAACTCAAGAGATCGGTAAAATGATCCATAGAAGCTATGTGGAGGGAAACCTCCCACCCTAATCAAGCACAAAGTATAAAAGCGTTTTTAAAAACCTTTGGCAGTACTGACCTTGTTTTAAGAAAACACATGCGCAATGAAACGTAAATGAAGAACCACGGTGTAGCTTTTAATAGCACAAACAAAACACCAGGGAACCAGACATCCAGATCTTTCAGTACCACTAAAACAAAGCCTCCCCATGGCTATTAGGCAAAAGTACACATTGCTTATGCATATGGTACAGTATAAAAAAAAAGATTATTTTCAGTCACAATTGCTTTCATCAAGCTCACCACTTTTTGGTGTGACTTGTCAGCTGAGCAAAAATAAAATAAATAGGCATTCAAATACACTGAGCGAATAGAGCCAGGACAGCTTTTGCACACTGTCTCCTCTAGAAACAAACCCGGTAATGAGAAGCTAAAAAAGAAAAAGGATGTCAATATAGAAATATAAAATCGACTTAAAATTGGCGTGACAGTAAAGTTTCACTGAATCGAAACTCATGAGCTGTCCTTCTGTCCCGCCTGTCGTCTTCCAGATCCAACACTCTGATTAGCTGACAAGTGTGACTAATGGTGAAATTACAGACTAGTTAGAAACACTGAAGACTTGAAAGTGAATCAGTGAATCAAATTGTGAGTCTTGGTGTGTGTGTATGTGTGAGTGTAAAACTAGAGTGCGGATAGTGACAGAGAAGGTCAAGCTTATTAAGCCTCACAAGAGAATCACAGTCAAATTACTCGCACTGTCCTAGCTGTAGATTGCTGCAACACGTGACACACACACACACACACACACACACACACACACACATTGATGTAATTAAATCGAATGAATAAGTCAAGGGATAAATCAGGGAGACAGTAATGAACAATAGAAAGTATGCAAACAAATAGTTTGGTACCTGAAGTCATACTCCCAAACACACACACACACACACACACACACACACACACACACACACAGCAGGTGATCTATAGTCTAGTGCACAGCTATTCAAAAAGCATTCCCTCTTTAGTTGTCATTGAGAGCCAAGACAACGGTGGCAGATAAGAATGGGAGGATGTGTAGATGGATGAAGAGAACGAGGGAAAACAGCAAGCAGTCGGAGATAGATTAAGGAGAACTAGGACACTTGAAGGGCTGCATGGTCCTCACCTGTCTCTTTCTCTCTCTTTTTCTCTCTCTCTCTCTACTAATGACTCCTGTAGTGGAGATTAAAGCTGAATAATAGATGGCTCACAGCCGAGCCAAATATGAACACAGCAATAACACAGGAAATGAGAGGTGGATAAAGAAGAGGATAGTAAAAGATGGTTTGCACTCTTTGCCCTTAAGACAACAAGAACTTTTAAGTCCCTATTCATTCATGGTATTACTTGTAGTAGTTCAAGTAGTACACTGATAGTAATATAGAAACAGTAGTAGAAATAATAAAAATACTTAATAAAATAAAATATAAAATAAAAGTGTTTCTGGTATTACTAGTAATATAATAGTAAAAATCAAAATTTAGAACTAGTAATGTTACAGCAATAGTGATTGTATAAGCAGTACCAGTGGTAGAATTGGCAAAATATACTTTATATATATTTAAAATTTGTATATTTATAGTATTACTAGTAATATCTCTCAGAGCATATAACTACTACAAGTACTAGTAGTAGTAGTAGTAATAATATAGCTAGTAATTTTACTTAATTTAATTTAAAAGTAATAAAACGAGTAGCTTTACAGTTTTAATATCAATCCTTCAGGTACTATACTGAATATAATATACTGTATCTAGTAATATTGTAGTAATACTAATAGTAACAGCAGTACCACTGGTAGAATTAGTACGAATAATTGTAGCATGTTTCTAGTAATAGTTTAAAAATTTTACTACTAATCAAGTAGCTAGTAATATTACAGCAGCAGGCTTCCTAATGGCAGAAGTGGTAGAGTACAAGTAATAGTTAAAGAAGAATAATAATAGTAAAATAACAAATACCAGTCAGTTATAGTAATAGTAGTACTAATGTAGCTCAGGAACTGAGCTAGGAACTCAGCAGGAACTGTCATGTTTCCTCCCTTCACACAGTCAAGTGCTGCAGAGAGCTACCGAAATCAATGAGTGGGTTCGCCGCTTATACTAACGTTCAAAATTTCATCTGAAACCATCTCAGCATCTCAAGGTCATCGTTGAATGTCAGAATCACGGTGAACGCTTGCTCGCTCTACCAGATCAGATTATCTTAACTTTATGACGCTTTTCTGGAAACCGAGCCCCCCTGTACTTCCCATTAAGTCCCAGCCATGATTGATTTCTGATGGGCTGCAATATAATTAGAAATAGCAACTTTCCAAAGGCTTCACCAACGTACTTCACCAATGCCTACTGTTTTGTTTCTTTAGCTATAAAGTGGGCGGTCCTAATTATGATTAACACTTCAACCTGACCAATCACAATGGGTTGTGCCAATATATTATTTCCCTATATATCGCATTATATCTTAAAAACTAAGTATATTCCTTGAAAAATAGTTGAATTAAATGTCCTTTATTCTGATTGGACAGAGGGTGTGGATGTATTTTCTGTAACAGCACAGCTGCAAGACGAGCCGCAGGTTCACTATTGACTAAGTTTTTAGGTTTATAGCTGCTGAATGTTTCATGAACGACTATTAATATCAACTAAACATAGATAAAATGTCCACTTTGGCTCGCTTTAATAATTAATAAATTAAATTTGGCCAACTGCTATGATATTAGATGAATAAAACACTCTGAGTTTGTAGATAATTGAATAAATAATTTGCTTTGTTGTGATAACCCTGACTCAGGTATACCTCAGACCACATCATGGCACCCCTTTAGATTATTTCCTAATAACAGGGTGCCCTGGTGTGTTTTATTCCCTTTTTAAACAACATTACAAAAAGTTATTAAACATGCTCACATCTACCAAGATGACCTGAGAGCAGTGGGTGCAAATTTGAAAAGATCATTTGATCATCTCAAATGAACCACCAAGAACGTCCAGAGGGTTAATTCAGGTATGAGTCAGTATTGCTCATCGTGGACATTACTTATTACTTATTTATTTTGCGTTCTTAAATAAACTGTTAATTAAAGGAAAGCGCAAGCAAATTGCCGTGCTCTCTTTTATCCTCATTCATTCTACATAGTGATTTTACAAACCTAACTGATCGTGCTAATTAAAAGCAGAACTCCTGTATCTATTATTAAACAAACTATGCCTCAACCACGACAACAGAGCAGAATAAATCGTTTGGGCAAGGAGCTGTGATTAAAGAATTTATGCTCACACTCATTTGTCTACTTGCCTTTTACTAAACACAATCTGTTCCTACTTCGCTTGTTTTTAAATAAAGGATTCGTTTTATGCGAAAAGGTCATTGCATCGCAATAAGTCAGTTACTGGCGACACCTTCACAAATAATATAATGCGCTAACCCTAGCATGACCTTTTTACCCTCTGCCTTTTAACTCAGCTCATTCGTCATAGCCTGCGGACAAATCATTTTCAATAATCAATACAAATATTATCAGTAATCAATGATTCAGACCTTTTAAAGATCAGATAGAAGATTTATATCAATAATTTTACTATAGTTCTAACAGTATCAAAAGAGTAATATAGGTATATTATAGTACAATAATAGTTAAAGCAGCAGTATTGATTATGATAAAAATAAAGTAATAGTTTTGTTTACATTTGTAATACATCTAGCAGACAACTAATACTAATATAGCTAGTAATATTACAGTAATAGAAATAATAGAACCAATGGTGGCAGTTGTAAAATAATAATAACATTGACATTGAATAATAATAACATTAAATTTATTACTAGTAATAAATCTAGTAGTTTCCTTGAGTAACAATATACCTAGTAACCTTCAGTAACAGTAATAATAGAATGGTAGAAATCATACAGAATACTAGCAGTATTTATGGTGTTACTAGCAATAGTTCAAGATACATATTAATAGTAATGCAACATAGTATTTTATGCATCAGGTGCAGAAGCTGCTTCAAAAACCAGACTCATAAGTGCTGCATTATTGCTATAGAGGTTGCAGAAGCGGAAGTCCGCTTGTCAGTGCTCAGACCAAACGCAGCACACTGCAACAAGTAGGTTTGTATGGCCGTCGTCCCAGAAGGAAACCTCTTCTAAAGCTGGCTCACAAGAAAGCCTGCAAACAATTTGCTGAAAAGAACCTGCCCAAGAGCATGAATTTACTGAAACCATGTCCTGTGGTCTGGTGAGACGAAGAGATAAACTTGTTCGGCTCAGATGGTGTCTAGCATGTGTGGTGACGCCCTGGCGAGGAGAAGCAAGAAAATCATCATGATCTGGGACTGCATGAATGCTGCTGGTACTGGGGAGCTGCAGTTTATTGATGGAAACATGGATTCCAACATGTACTGTGACATTCAGAAGCAGAACATGACCCCCTCTTCAGAAACTGGGCCGAATGCCATTTTTTTTAAATAACAATGACCCCCAACACACACTTGTTGCCAAGATGACAGCTGCCTTGGAAGGAAGCTTAAGGTAAAGGTGATGGAGTGGCCAAGTATGCCTCCAGACCTGAACCCTATTAAGCACCTGTGAAGCATCCCCAAGTGGAAGAGGATCCCAGCAATAACCTGCACAGCTCTGGTGAATTCCATGCCCAGGAGGATTAAGGCAGCGCTAGATTTCAATGTTGTTCACACAAACTACTGATTTTTTTTTGTACACAGTTTTGACATGTTCACGTAGGATGTACTCACTTTTGTTGCCAATTATTTGGACAATGATGGTTGAGTTATTTTCAGAGGACAGTAAATCTGTACTGCTATACAAACTGCACAATGACTAAAATAGATCCAAGTTTCTTTTTTATAGTATTGTCCCCTGAGAAGATATTTGAGGGTGTACTCACCTTTGTGAGATACAGTATGTAAGCGTGTGTGTGTTACATTTAATATTTAATTTTCTGAAGATATGTTCTACTTAACTGTTCTACTTATTTTAGCATACTTAGCAAATGTCTTCATTCTTTCCATCCTTTATTTATTCACTCCCCTCATATGCAGAGTGGTCAGGATTTTCTCCTTTTAAGAAAAATTCTTGAAGCTGGACTTAAAATGCAAAACAATTAATGCCATTTAATAGGTTTCTAAGGAAATATAAATTTTAACTATTTTCCACACGCATTCGGTGTACACATCTGTACCGAACTAAAAGGCCTGTACCGAAACATCCATGTACTGTTACAACCCAAATATATATATATATATATATATATTACATCCCATTTAATCCTCTTTTGCTGTTATAATAACCTCCACTCTTCTGGGAGGACAGTCCAATAAATTTTGGAGTGGGTTTGTGAAATGGAGCTCAACACTCTCAAAACAGTGGAGATGATCGTGGACCTCAGGAGAAATCACCCAGCTCACCATCATGAACAGCACTGTAACAACAGTGGGGTCATTCAAGTTTCTGAATACCACCATCTCTCAGGACCTGAAGTGGAACAATAACATTGAATCCATTGCTAGAAAGACCAAGCAGACATTGTCCTTCCTTGCCAACTGAGGAAATTCAACATGCCACAGGAGCTGCTGGAATGAATTCTCCTCGCCCATCATTAAGTCTGTCCTGTGTACATTCATTATTGTATGGTTTGGTTTTGCTACCAAATCAGACATCGAGAGGCTACAGCAGACGGTCAGGACTGCTGAGAGGATTATTGGTGCCCCATTGCCCATTCTCCAAGATCTTCACTCAGAAAATCACTTTGGACCCCACACACCCAGCCCACTCTCTCTTTAAACTGTTGCCTCCTGTACAGAGCTTCAGAGCACCATCAAAAATGTCAGTCAGGCACAAAAACAGTTTTCCCCTGCAGGCTATACTCAGCATGAACAATTGAAATATTCATAACTACACATTGTCCATCACAACTACACACTGTCGATCATAACTGACACATTTACACATAGGATCTCAATAGTACATTTATAAACTGTACACTTGTATATAATAATAAATAATAATCAGTACATTAATTTCAACAATATTTCTACTTCTGTATATAAATGCATTATTTAATTGTCTGTTTAACTTATATTTTGTTATAATATGTCTGTACTTTCTCCTGTACTGGAAGCCCCTGTTGCCAAGTCAAATTCCCTTTGTGTGTAAACATACTTGGTAATAAAACTATTTCAGAATAAGATTCTGAAATTTGTGCTCTTTTAGATACCAGGGTTTTAGTAAAGACAAATATTGATGTTCCAGTTAGCAATCCTATTTATCATCATGTAATATATTTATATATTGACTGTTCTATCTGACACAATTAGATGCACAATTAGATAATGAATAGATAAATAGAGATTCTGATAGAGAGTCTGCATTGTTTACATTATGAGTTGGGACTGATTTTTGCTGAGTTCAGTAATACTGTGCTAGACCATTAATTTAGCAAGCTATATACTACAACTAAAATAAATTAAATAAAGTTCACTGAACCTAAGTTCTTAGGCCAAGCATGTATTGCACAATGTTACATTACATTTATTTTACGCTTGTTCAGATATCTTCGTTTTTTAAGGCATTGCTGTTAAACTGATGTAACTTTGCTCAAGCGACGTTTGCTTGTATTAGCCAGTTACAGAACAAAAGCCTCAGGTTAGTGCTCCGTGTCTGTCAGAAAAGAATCGTTTCCCTGTACACTTCCCTCCACTACTGTCAAGATATTTAGTCTTCTCTATCTTCTTTCAAGCAGCCTACAGAGGATTCGGTGGAGCTCGAGATTTTCATACATAACAGAAATTGTTCGTGTATGGTCAGGAGGGTTATCTAGTCTATGATGAACCAGATTTATTTTTATTACAGATCTGAATTGCTGATATAATCTCAGATCGCTAACAGAAAAGACGACAGCATAGTGAGAATTGTTTTTACTGATAACAAGAAAAGTTTATTTCCAAGGGTTTCTCAAGGACAGCGTCCGGGTTGCTTTCTGTATAAGCTGAAGTGTTACATGCTGTGTGTTTTTGTATGTGTGTGTGTGTGTGTGTGTGTGTGTGTGTGTGTGTGTGTGTGTGTGTGTATTAGGCCAGAATGTAAATGCATGTGGATCTGGGTCACTAAAGATGACCTGCTGTCAAATACAGTGAAAAAGTATAATAAAAATGTAACAGTGTAACCACCTTGCGTGTGTGAGTGTGTGAATTTGTTTATGTGTGTGTGCTTGTGTGTGTGCGTGTATGCCTGCAGTAATGAGACAGCATTGTGCTGGACCTCACAGCACTTCATCTTTACAATGGCTGCTCCCTAAAGAGCCAGATGCTTAATGTTGGTTATTAATAGACACATACACGCACACAGGGGCACACACACAAATGTGTGCACACACACACGCGCGCACACACACACACACACACACACAAAGGAAGAAACAAAAGAAAAAAATTGGAAGGAAAGGAAAGGAAAGGAAAGGAAGAAACAAAAGAAAAAAATTGGAAGGAAAGGAAAGGAAAGGAAAGGAAGAAACAAAAGAAAAAAATTGGAAGGAAAGGAAAGGAAAGGAAAGGAAGAAACAAAAGAAAAAAATTGGAAGGAAAGGAAAGGAAAGGAAAGGAAAGGAAGAAACAAAAGAAAAAAATTGGAAGGAAAGGAAAGGAAAGGAAAGGAAGAAACAAAAGAAAAAAATTGAAAGGAAAGGAAAGGAAAGGAAAGGAAGAAACAAAAGAAAAAAATTGGAAGGAAAGGAAAGGAAAGGAAAGGAAAGGAAAGGAAAGGAAAGGAAAAGAGTAACTCATTAGTTGATGTATTGATCCACTGGTCAGAAGGTTGTGAGTTCAAATCCCTTGAGCAAATCCCTTAATCCTAAATGCTTAGTTTTTTCTGACCTTAAATGTAAGTTACTTTGGATAAAAGCCTCAAGCAAATGTGATGAAGGAAAGGCAGATCCAATAAGATAATAAGATCTAGTCATCTACTTAATAAGGTAGAAGGGGAAAAAATACATGTAAGATGGGATGTAAAATTAAAAAAGCAAAGGAATTGTAGAGTGCTTTAAGATGGTAGGGGAATAAAAAATAGGAAAAATCAAAAGAACGAATGGAGGTGCAGAACGAGAGTGCTCACTGGAAAAGGGAGCGCCCGATCCATAAATTCAACCTCATCATTTCAGACACGCTCAAAACAGTACTTACAGCACGCAACTGTTACAACTAAGACAAATAAACGGAGCTGAACAGATGTGGATTTATGGAGTGTGAAGTAAAAATGACAATTAGCACATTAGCATCGGCTCGCTACAAGATTGCACTTCCATAGACTTAATAGCACTAACTATAATATACCCTATTATGTACACACCATTAAGATCAGGAAGCAGACAGCGAACTGCATACAGTAGATATTTCACACAAAACAAAGGCAGTTAAATCATTCTGCATATCCCTAATATCTCTTATTAGAGATCATATATCTTGGATGGTAATGGAACGAGAAATCGGGTATACACTATATTAATATATAACATTTAAACCACTTAGAAGTGACGTGAATAACATTGATTATCTCAATACAATGGCACCTGTAATACACTATATGGACAAATGTTTGTAGACACCTGACCTTCAGATTCGTAAATCTTTTAGAACATACCATTCCACATTTAGTCCCATTTCTTATAGTAATAACCTCAATTCTTCTGGAAGATGTTTTATTGGATTTTGGCATTGTGAAGATGTGTGATCACTCAGTCTCTAAGGTGTAGGGTGTAGAGGCCTGGGGTGCTCTGTAGGGTTTAGGTCAGAGCTTTATAGCAGGCCACTCAAAATCTTCCACTCCAACCAATGTAAATCATACTTTCATGGAGATCTCTTTGTTCACAGGGCTGTTGCCATACTAGTACAGGTTTCCTAGTTCACTGAAGGGAAAATGTAATGCTACTGCATCCAAAGACACCCTAAACAATTGTGTGCTTTGTGGTAACAGTTTGTCATAGAACCAAACATGGCTGGAATGCTCAGTTGTTCCAATGCTTTTGTTCATATAGTGTATACTAGATATCAAATGAGCAGGCGATGCAAATGAATTAGAAAAAATTGCAAGTGTATGGATCTGAGAGACTTTTACAAGGGACAAATTTCAATGGCTAGATGACATAAACTGACCAAGTACATGGCAGAGGTTCTGGCAGACTAATGCACCATGGAATCCTGAAAGAATTGGCCAGGAAAGGTTTGAGGAACATGACAGGAGTTTAAAGTGTTGGCTTGGCCTTCAAATTCCCAAGATTACAATCCAATTCGAGTATTTAGCTTCGATCTTTGGAGGCCCCTCTTGCAATTTACAGGACTTAAAGGATCTGCTGGCGATTGCCAGATACCAAAGCACACCATCAGGGGTCTTGTGCAGTCCATGGCTCAATGTGTCAAAGCTGTTTGAGGATGGGTTCCCTTTTAAGTCTGGTTCCTCTCAAGGTTTCTTCCTCGTAACATCTAAGGAAGTTTTTCCTTGCCACAGTCACCATGGCTGCTCATCAGGGATAAATACACATCGCTCATCTTAAATTCTCTAATACTCAGCTGCTTTGAGACTGAATGTCTGTTGTGAAAAGTGCTATAGAAATAAACTTGACTGTTTGGTTGGTACAAGGGGGTCCTTCACAATATCAAGCAGGTGGATTGAATGTCATGACTGATATGTGCTTTGATGTATATACATAGTATGTATGTATGTATGTATGTATGTATGTATGTATGCCATTTGGGACAGTTTGCAATAAAATTGAGGAACGCAAGACTGTTTGATACACGCCGGTGAAATATGGCTGTAATTGTCTACTGAGATTGCACAGTAAATAGAGTAGTTGAGAGCCTGGCTTTGTTCCCAGAGTCAGAACGGCATGCTTGCTTTGAGCATCGCACATTTCTGCCTGAGAACTGAATTCATTTGAATTGCAGGGGGGAAAAAACGTGACTAACAGCATCAACACACACACACACACACTTACATACACACACAGAATTAAGGTCTTGTGTATGCATGTGTTAGAGAGTTGGAGAAAAAGGGGCGTGTGTGTGTGTGTGTGTGTGTGTGTGTATGCATGTGTGTGTGCGTGTGTGTGTGTGTGTATGTCTGTGGGTGAGGGAAGAGCTAATTGCGGATGTGAAGTTCACGAGTGCATTCGAATGTGCATGATTTGGTAAGGGTGGGTACAAACACATGCACGATGATTGTGAATCCTCTCTGCGTATGTAACATCATGCCTCATCTCCTAACACATGACACGATCGGCTTTACGTAATTCAGGCCTGGCGTTTGTTTTGACTCTTTTATTTCAGAAGAAATTAGGCTCGATTTGGAATAGTAATTAATATGTTTGTATGTTATGTATAGGGTGTATGTGCGTGAGTGTGTGTTTTTAAGATGTCAGGAGAGTGTGGTGGTAACTACAACATAAACAGCCGAAAACGTAGTATGTGTGTGTCTTAAATTCTTGATTCTGATTGTTTAGATGGTATTGAGTAATTTTTTATAACAGCATTTGTCTACAGAGTTTATGTAAATGCACTCGTTCTCTGGGTGAAGAGGTTTGTAGTGGTGAAACGCTTCTATTTTTCTTCCTTATCTTCAGCAGTACTGACGATACCGGTGATATCACGTCATTGATGCGTAAAACAAACATGAAAAGAGCTGAATGTAAAGTAAACTGGTGATAAACAAATGAATTTGGCTGCATAGAATCAAGAAGTCCTTGTGTATTATGGCACAGGTCAATGATGGTATCCACCTTGCCACATCTTTCTAACTTTGGCTACATGACATAGAGAGGGCACACATTTAAAAAAAAACTTTAAAACAGTCAAACCAGGAATTAACTTAAATAAAATGTAATATAAATAACAATATTCATGTCTGATAACATTCCCATAAGGTTCTATACAAATTTTAATTTCACCTCCTTAAAAGTGCCTTGATATGTTTCCAAAAAGCAGGAAGTCAGGGCAGGGTCTACTGAGTTGCCCCTCATACTTCTTAAATAGCTAAAAGCATTTAGTAAGCTAAATTACTAACAACAGTAACTTTGGCAAAGTGATATTAACCATGTTCGATGACTTTGCATATTTAAGGTCTTGGAGAGCATTTGATTTGACAGAATTGCAGAATGGTGTCATGAGTGAAAAAACATTGCTGGTCTGGATTCTCGTTTCAAACAATTCCATTATAAATTTCATGAACATCTTACAGCCTCCTACATTCTCCAAAAGATTTTTTTTCTCAGATGTGTAGTAGCAACCATGTTGTTGCTGAAGAAATGTGATTCCTGGACTGAAAACTGAATTATAATAGAATTAACATATCTTCCCTGAAAGATCACTAAAATCTTGTATGTGGTTCTTTCATAAAGTCCAATAAGACAAACTAAAATATGTTTTTTTTATACATGTGGCCCATTATGAATTAATTAGTGAATATTTTATTTATTTAGCGTTTACCTGGAGTATTGGCTTTCAACAGCCTGCTTAATTAAAGGACTACATCCCCAAAATGAGCATGACTTTAGATGTAGTGAACATCCAGGGAGAGGCAGTATGTCAGATGATGTACAGTCTGGAAAGGGTATTAAATGTTTGATGTAAAGCATGGCATGAAAAGGTGATCATGATATTCCCAACTGCGTTACATTTTTTCCTGTGGATCAAATTGGGGGAATGTTATTAGAACTATGATCTTTATTGCGTCGTTTGCTTTTGGCTGTCTTTTTAACATTTTCACTATACAAGATAATAAATAAGTCCAATTTTTAATATTTTGTTTCTAGCAGAAAAGCCTATGTAAGAATTCAAACAGGAGAGATAATGTTACCAGACTGCCTCACACCCACAGTCAAACACAGAACTTACTGTCTTAAGGTCGTTTTGAATAATTGAAGGTGGGAGACTTATGTCGCATTGTTGCATATAAACAAAAGGAATGTTCATGTTGCCTAAAAATACTGAAAGTTTCCACACTTTTGATAGAAATAAACATTGTGTTTTTAGACAACTATGGTAAGTTACACTCTTTTCTTTTTAAATCATTTCTGTGCAGACCCTCAAAAGTGGAATTATTGTATTCCTCATTTCCTTTTCTTACTTAAAACATGGTCTAAAATCAATGTTTAACCCATGGCCTCAGCACATTTCTATTATAAATTGTATTGTATGACTGAAAAAACCAATAATAAACCTGATGTTTGGTCCAGAACACTTTATGTTTTCATATACCTGCTGTCAGTCAATTTATAGAGACTCAACTGTACTTAAATCCTAGGAGTAGAGCTAGATCAGCTTGGGTGAGATTGGGGGTTGGACCCATGTATTTAAAAATTAAAGACCTAATTTGAACTAAATCATCTTTAACATTAAATATGATGTGAGCTGAGTGACTGAGAGCAGCATTAAGAGCATTATGGAGATCAAGGAAGTATTTAAAATGTGGACAAACCAAACAGGAAAACCATAGAATATGGAGAATAATAAAGAACTCTAGGATGCATGTGCTGAAAATCCATACCATCCCTGTCCACATACACAGACGGCTTCAGTAATCCTGTATGGGGGAAAGTGGTAGCTCTGTGGTTAAGGCTCTAGGCTACTTACCAGAGGGATAAGTTACAAGCCTATGTATTTTAAAGTTGCTATTCTTGGGCCCTTGAGAAAGGCCCTTAGCCAAGGGTGCTGTTCTGTATATAACAAGTAGAAAGCTACTGTCATTCTTAATTGTAAAGTGTATCGATTGGGTGTCTACAGTGTAACTGTGAATACACACCTTCTATCCCACTCCAAATTCTGATCAAGAACAAGAAGCCAAAGTTTAAGAATGAGGAATGACATTTTAATCACAAAGTACAGCGCAGAGCAAGCTGCTTTTTTGTTTCCCTCAACTCAGAGGAGCCCGAGTCTCTTCCCATTTCACTCCTCACCTCTCCTTGTGTCTGTCCATTCTGTCACTTTCTTTCTGACACTTTAATCACAGCAGAATGTCACGCTCCCCGTTCAGACAAAGGACAATCATTGCAGTGATAATTTGACCTCTCCTTCAATCAGTTTCACTGTAATTGCATCAGACACCGTCCCTGGGTCACGTTTCGCAGGGAGAGAGCTAGAGAACGAGCAAGAAAAAGAGTGGGAGAGAAAGAGAGAAAAAAAATACAAGAGATGGATGTCTTCAACCTCTCAAGACTACGGGATTGTTATGACTTAGGGAATGTATCATGATTTGACTAAAATCCAACCGAAGATCTTAATGTCAGATTCCCATATTTCACAATAACTGCCATGTACAATAGTGCAACCGCATCATTATCATACTAATACTAATGTCATAATAAAACTCGATATGACCTTTCGAAAGCACAGAACATGTTCGTTTTGCCGTGCTTTAAGTTGATGTCAGTGAGGTAATAAGTCTTAGATATTATAATAGCATGGTCTCGAGTGCAGTATTCAAAATGTCAACGTTCCTAAAGTACATCCTTTTGTACCTTTTGTGTCTGGCTTTCATCTGTAAAAATGAGAAAATAAATGCAATGTTCTTTTAAAAGATGGATTTAAGAAACACAAACAGACGTGAAGAGACATGTTTGTACACTCACTCTCTCGGGACATCTACTCTCTCATAAATGATCTGTAATAAAGGACCAAAACACACAAAAGCAATGCTACAGCTTAAGATGCCATTGAGCTAGCTAGCTTTCTATGTTATGTACTGTATGCTAACATGGCTTTATTTTATTTTACAGTGGAAAATTAGCTAACTACTATGCTAGTATTTTATATTACTGTAGTAATAACAGTATTGTTTTCATGTTTAACTAGCATACTCCAGTGATTAGCTTGCCATGGCAATGCAAGCTAGTGGATTTAATATTTAGCTAGTTATGTTTAGCTTTTCTGGTAGCATAAGAGGAGCCATAGTCCAGCCATACTTTATGTGCTTACTTTATGAAGTAGTAAGCTTTTTCATGCTTAGCTAGTATACTCCTGCGATTACTTCCTCGTGGCATTGCTAGCTCGCTGATTTAAGACAATGCAAGCCATATTTTATTAATCTATTTTTTATTTACTTTAATCTACTAAATTATTCTATCTTATTCACCAGGTTGTGAAATATAATGTAAAGTCTGTGTAAGCATACATATTTAACTATTTTAGCTAATGTATTAATGTTTATAGACAGGTTTCATTATGAGGCAATACAAATCTTTTAGCGTCTTTATAAATACGTGGTTTTATTTTTGTTTATTTTAATGGATATTTACTCAATATAAGATGCATTGTGCAAAAATGGTATTGATAAATAAAGATAAATATGATTATAGCAAATTAAAAATATGGTAATATATAATTTTATATTGATACTTTGTATCACTGGGATTCAGACGTTCAAAAGCTCCAGACCATGCAAATAAAATCGTTTATGCGTTCATGTAAAACATACCTGACTGAGTCCATCTGTGACAAGGCCAAAGCATACACATACTCATGACTCTCTGTGTGGTCGATTATGAACAGCAGTGTGTTTGTGTGTGTGTCAGTGTGTGTTTTTCCTGTAAGCTGTAATTGCCCCTCCAGACAGCATACTGTGGGCCCTATACTGTAATGCACTTTCTATATTATGCAATTATATTTTGTCATACTATCTGTGTGTGTGTGCGTGTGTGTGTGTGTGTGTGTGTGTGTGTGTGTGTGTGTGTGTGTGTGTGTGTGTGTGTGTGTGTGTGTTTCCTGTAACTTTAATTGCCAATATCCCCATGTTGTAAATTCCCATGTAGCTAAAAATAAAAACCCCTCTATTTTTGGTGACATTCATCAACTCACCACTAGGACTGCACGAAGTCGGGTTATATAGGCAGCTCCGATCATAATAAATCTGATTAACAAGCCAGACTAGTTAACTGACACTGGACCGGTAAAAGCGTCGCTGTGGTTGCAGTGTGCGTCGTTGTGCGAGCCACATTTTCCTATTGGTTCGGAGTGAAAAATGTACTACAGTCAGCTTAATTTCTGAAATCCTGATAGCGACTATAAATCCATAAGTCTCACTTATGAGAAACAAAGATATGTACAGTAATAGTCAAGACAAAGACATCTTTGCAGATCCATTTTCCCTTGTAGATCCATATGTAAACATTGTAAACAGCGCACATGCCGCAAAATGAATGGCAGTAAAATGGCAATACACATGGATAAGAAGAGCGGATGTGGTATTGCAGATCAAAGACTAAAATTCAGATATGGCTGAATAAGCTAATCCGAAAACTGTCTCAGAGCAAAGCCCCAACACAGTGATGAGCTGCTGTAGAGTGTGATCCCTGTTGGTACAAATGGTCTCCTGTACCGTTTTCTACAGCCGAGCTGAGTGAATCTTATACTAAAGAAGCTCTGCTGTTCCATCAGTAGGTCTCAGACGGCTGTGAGTCAAAAAGTTTAAAAAGTACTTATTTAAATTATTATCTGAAAAGGTATTTAGTACCAGCTTAGACAAGTTTTCATTGCCTATAATTCTGACCAATGAAAACAAGATTCATTGCCTTTTTTTAATCTTCCTATTTTGTGAAAGCAGTTGTGATCAAATAGAACTGGTCCAGCAAAACATACAGAAATTAACATTTAAGATAGTTTGTGTTAGGCCAATTGTTCAAGTTCGAAAGCGCTTGGTACTAATGTTCTTCTTTTCTTATTAATGAGCAATTTAATGTAAAAATAAAGGAGTCAGCAAATGTCAAAAGTTCCAGAATGCAATCCAATTTTGTGATTCGCTTTAGATGATGGTCTTGTCTTCATTGGGAGTGTTGAGGGGGGACAGGATTAAAAATTAGCTTATTAGAGGGACCGCGCATGTGGGACGTTTTGTAGACAAAGTGAGAGAAGCTCGATTGAGATGGTTTGGACATGTGCAGAGGAGGGACATGGGGTATATTGGTAGGAGAATGCTGAGGATGGAGACACCAGGAGGAAGGAAAAAAGGAAGGCCAAGGAGGAGGTTTATGGATGTGGTGAAGGAAGACATGCAGGTAGTTGGTTTGAAAGAGGCAGATGTAGAGGACAGAGTAGTATGGAGACAGATGATCCGCTGTGGCGACCCCTAATGGGAGCAGCCAAAAAAAGAAGAAGATGATAGTCATGTTGTGTGTAGTGTATAGATAAGGAGGTAAAAGAGAACTAAAGCTCTGCTGCATCGCTCTAGGGGGAATCCCACTAGTGCTCCTATTAGGAGGTAGTCAAATGGCATTGTGGGTGATTTTGGAAAAGATTAACCAACCGCAATATTAATATTTAAAACCACAATACAGAGCAGCTTTTTCTTTATAAAATAACTCAGGGACGCCCCTAAAGAGCATGCTAGTTAGAATAATACCTATAACTACAGCATATTACAGGATTAAAGACAAATTTTAAGCAGCAAAACAACAACAAGAGCAGGATATAAAAGCGAACGATTTCACATTTTACTGCACTCTGCTTCATTCAAGCTTTGCTAAACCGTGTCTTGTCCACACTCTAACTCTTTTCTCTAGAGTAAAAAAGAGTGCAATCTCTTTCTCTTATTCCGATAGCTGCGCATCCGCAGACCCCAGGATCAATTTAAATGATCTATGCACGATATTACTAATGACATTTATGAATATTTGATGCAATGTAGAAAATGTCATCATCAATTTTTATACATGGGAAATGAGGCCCTCGCTGAAAGCAAACAGCATTAATGTTTGAACGTCCGAGGGACAGCGCTAGAAAAAAAACGAGCAAAGGCAATCCGGGTGCAAGAGCAAGCGTCTTTACCATTCTCCGAGCTGAGGATAAGCGTACAGAGAGGTATGAGCCGGGCTACTGGTGTTGCTGTTAAAGGAACAGCCGACAATGATTCGTACACAATTTTCCACTGGTATGGCTAACTTGACAATTAGGCTAATGTTGCTAACAGGAAAGTGAAGCTCATACATAGCTACCAGTTTAGCATTAGTTTCAATTTGGCTAAACTGCCGCTTCTAAACCACTAAACCATATGAATCTTTTTTTGTTGTTGTTCTGAACTGCTTTTTTGATTCGGTTGAGAATATTTTATACGCCAGATTTATAATCAAACAGGAAACGAGATATGTGCTGAACAGCATAAGCCTGTCTATTTTTCTTTCAAATCTGCATTTTAAGTGACAAATGAGGCTTCTATGAAAATGTGAAGTAATGAACATCTACACTCCGGAGCATGGCTGTTATGGAGATGAACAAAGGCCTGCCAAATAGATTGTGTGTATCTGTGCATGCGTGTGTGTGCTTGTGTTCCTGCTGAGAGCGGTGTAAGAGTCTTTGTGTTTGTACTTTAACCCAGGCCGAGGGAGCTTCTAACAGCAGGCTGTCCTTTCAGCGTGTGACAGCACGCTGAGAGCCAACACACACACACACACACACACACACACACACACACACACACACACACACACAGCTGAAGTACATGGATGAATTTATCTCATTATAAGACACAAGACTATGGCACATTTCTCGCAAGTTGCATGGCAAGGAGCATCAGCATTACCAATTCTCCAGTGTGTGTGGCAGTTTGATAAATAAACGAGCACAAAGCATACATAAGGGACATTATAATCCAAGTTTGTGTGTGTATGTGTGTGTGTGTGTGTGTGTGTGTGTGTGTGTGTGTGTGTGATATTGTGTGTTTTTTTTGTGAATATTCAGTATTTAAGAACCACAGCCATTTACACACTAAGGCCATGTAGATAAAGTCTATCACATCAGTATTCAAATCTTTTACAGCTGTGCAACATCTGGCTTACCTTGCAATCTTTTGAAATCATGGAGTATGTCCTTTGGCTCCAAATTAAGAAAAACAAATTGATGCCTAGATGTTTAGAAACAAGCCAACCAGCTTACAGTGATAAATGACATGTAAATGACATGTACATGTAAAGTATATAGTATATAAAGATAAAGTATATGAAGTAGAACTAGTTGGAAATTTGTTTACAGTCCGTGCTGTGAGCAGCCTTGTTGATTTGATGTTATTTACTAAAATCTGGGATCTAGGAGCCTGAATATATGGGGATTTAGGAGCCTGAATATATATCCTAGGTCTCTTAAAATGTAAGTAATTTTGTTTTCTGACTGACGCACCACCAGCTAAACTCTGGACCGCTGAAAACCTGCGTACTCCACTTTACACGCAAAGGTTGTGATTTACAAAAAAATAAAACTTGACGGGAGAAAGTGCGCACCTGTAAGTAAATTCTGAGCCCTGCGTTCGCACAACATTTACACAGAAGGCGTGAAGGGCAGTTGGCGGCACAACCTTTGCGTGGAAAGTGGCGTACGCACGTTTCCAGGCCCGTTTCGTGCATACGCCACGTTTATAAATAAGAGCCCAGAGCGGTCCAGAGTTTAGCAGGTGGTGCATCAGTAATAATGGCCCGTGGGGAAACACAGTGCTTTGTGTGTGGTTAAATGGACTAAGCATCGATGCAAATAATTTGCTTTATGTATTTGAATTACTCGAGTTACTTAAGGAATTATTTTAGCCCTTATATGGTATTTATCTTATGTGTTTTTTTGTATTGTATTATCTTTATTTGTCTATGCCACTTTAAATGCTGCAAATAGTGTTTCCTCCAGCAATAATATGAACAAAGTGTGGATGAGGAGACGGAGGGGGGAGAGAGAGAGAGAGAGAGAGAGAGAGAGAGAGAGAGAGAGAGAGAGAATGAGAAACTAGTACTAACTACTATTAATAAAATATATTACACTATATATATATATATAAGAAAAATATACACTGTAACGATGTAGGCATTTGTTTAAGCCGTTGCTAAAAGGTTAACCAAACGTGTCAGCTACACTGTTTTCACTCAAGACCAATCAGCATGTCCTTTCTGGCCGGTTTTGATAATGAATCACATTTTTGTGTTTACGGAGCATGAACAGAGCGTGTTCATTTGCATTTTAATCGGACGGTTTGATGTTAATTGTCTCCTCGCCGTCTGACAAAATGACCCAGAGGTCGTCTTCAACCTTTGATCGTTTTTGAAAATCAGACGAAACTTTAATAAACATCGTCCCTTTCTGAGGCTCTTTCAAGGAAAACACAGGCGCTGCTGATAAAAATGGGTATTTCTCTAAAAATACGGATCACACGCGAGTCGTGCCTGTCGCTCTTGCATGAATAATAATCGGCACAAATGAGAAAAATTCATAAGCGAGTCTCACACACTGCTCACTCCGGCTCTAAATGAGACGAGGAGTCTAATGCGCTCTTAATGATTACGCATATCATAAACTCTAAGGAGCACCTGCTGCTTTTCTTTCTGTCTCTCACTTCCTGGTTTGTTTAAGCTGTCTCATTCGGCCTGTCTCACTCTCACATGTTTTGTCTCCATTTCACAATTTTCCTCTCATTCTTGTCTCTCCTTCACCCTCTGTCTCTGTCATTCTACCATAATACATATCTTTCTTAGAATCTGTCTCTCTCTTTCTACCTTAATACCATATCTTTCTCTAACCCTGTTTCACGCTCAAACTTGTCCCTCCCTCACCCTCTTATTTTCTGTCTTATTCTCACCTTGTTTCTCTCTCATTCCTGTCTCAAGCCTCCTCCCTTTCTCTCTCCTCACTCATTCTCACCGCTCACTTTATCATTCTTTTTATCAGTCTCCCTCTTATCTTTCCTCACTTTCTCTTATCTCACATCCCCTATCTATCTCTTTCACTCTCTCTCGCATCCCTCTGTCTTTCCATGTCATCATCTCTCTCATTGTCATACCCCCCCATCCCTTTCCCTCATTCTTTTGATCTCACTCGCACAATTTCTCTTTCGTTCATCTCTCTTCTCCCATTTGTTCTCACTTTCACACCCTCCGCCTGTCTTTCCTTCTTAAAACACAGCCCTTCATTGTCTCCTGTTTCCTTTCTCTCGTTGTTTGTTCCTTCTTTTACTCTCTCTAGCTCTCTTTCACTCTCTTGTGTCCTCACTTCTTCATTCCCCCATTCGCACATCCCTTTAATTCCCCCTTGTCCTTTCACTCCCTCTCTCATCACTTCACTTCACCTCTAATGCTTTCTCCCTGGTTCTCTTCCTCTCATCAATGGCACATCCCTTTCTCTCTCTCTGCCTCTATATCACACTCTCACATACTCTCTTTCACTCTCATCCTTCTTACCCTCCTTCCACCCCACCCCCTCCACACTCTGTATAAACTGGGTTATTTAAGCATGCAGTCCTATCCCCTCGGGCCCTATGCTGAAGAAGGGGGTGTTTTGAGTGAGGGGGGGTGTATGATGTTGGGAGCGACAGATATTCCAGGAGACGCATTTCCACAGCGAGACGTCTATGATTGGTGTTAAGGATTCAATTATGCAAAATGAGTAATCGCCTGTCATTTTGGCCCGGCGCGTCCCGCAGTCATCTAACGCCTTTAGTGACATCAATCACAAGGCCATGGTGCAGCAGAAATGCAGGACAGTGTGCGTCTAAAAGTGTGTGTGTATTAAAATATCTCACAAAAATGAGTACACCCCTCACATTTCAGCAACTACTTTAGTATATCTGTTTAAGGGACAATACTAGAAATGAAACTTGTATATATTTTAGAGTAGTCAAGGTGCAGCTTGTGTAGCAGTATAGATTTACTGTCCTTTTAAAATTAGAACTGTTGCTCTCCACAAAGTTGGCAGAGTCTATAAGAAGATCGGTAACACCCTGAAACTGAATTACAGTACATTGGCCAGGGTCATACAGAGGTTTTCCAAGACAGGTTTCAACAGACCTCGCAAGAATCCATCAAAAAGTTGAGTCCTCGTTCTGTGCGTCAGGTGCAGAAGCTGTTTAAAAAAAAAAACAGATGCATGAGTGCTGCAGCATTGCTTTAGAAGTTTCAGAAGCGGAAGGTCCTCTTATCAGTGCTCAGACCGTCCGCACACAGCAGCAAGTCGGTTTACATGCCCATCATCCCAGAAGGAAGCCTCTTCTCAAAGCTGGTTTACAAGAAAACCTGCAAACAGTTTCCTGAAGAGAACCTGCTCAAGAGCATGAATTATTGGAACCATGTCCAGTGGTCTGATGGGACTAAGATACACTTGTTTGGCTCAGATGGTGTCCAGCATGTGTAGCGATGCTCTTGTGAGGGGTATCAAGAAAACTCTTGCCTACAGTCAAGCATGGTGGTGGTGGTGGCATCATGGTCTGGGGCTGCATGAGTGCTGCTGGTACTGGGGAGCTGTGGTTCATTGAGGGAAACATGGATTCCAACATGTACTGTCACTTATGAAGCAAAGCATGATGCCCTTCTATTAGAAACAGCAGTTTTCAAATATAAAAAAACTACCCCAAACACACCGCCAAAATGACAACTGCATTGCTGAGGAAGCTGAAGCTGAAGGTGATGGAGTGGTCAAGTATGTCTTTAGACCTGAAACCTATTAAGCACCTGTGGAGCATCCTCCAGAAGAAGGTGAAGAAGCTTTTTGTCTAACATCCAGCAGCTCGTCAGGTCATTATGGAGGAGTGGATTTATTATTATTATTGTTTTATCAAGCCTGTTAGCTTGCAGCGTTTCTCCGTTTCATTCTCTTTTAATAGCATTTGTCTACTACCACAGTAACATCTTTATTCAAACATGAATTGCTGCTGCTTTACTACGTTCAAATGCTTGTTCTTCATGCATTCATATATATATATATATATA
>MU551724.1:461684-486881 GCA_024362625.1 Silurus asotus
TATATATATATAAAGTCTAAGGAAAAATCTACCCGTGAAATGCTGCATTGTACCAAACATTATATTAATATTAACGATGCGATGCCGTCTCTCATTTATGTTTTCATATTATTTAAGAAAAAAATCTGCTTAACTTATGCAGTTTTTTCCAAGGTTTCAGTTCAGTGAAACGTATAGTGCATTGAAAAACAATCTAATTGTACAATTCAGTACCTAATGCACCTATTTGGTGTTCTCTAATGAGAAACATAAAGCTGGTCCTTATTTTTAAATTTTTTCAAATGCCAGTTTTTTCCTTTTTCTTCCTCTTACGGCATGGCAGCCAAATCGAATGTCACCACGGGTTAACTTTCGCTGTATAGTTTGGGCATCTCTGTTGTAGATGTAACGCATCTTGACTTGACGCATTTCAAGCTATCATTGCACCTAGTGGTCAAAAATGATAACTGCACCCACCACTAATTCACTCAAGAAGGGAAATAAAAGCTGATGGAAAGGATTCAACTCAAATGCGTACATGATTGAATTGAGTTACATTAACACAATTTGTTCTTGCGCATCCAACATAATCTAATCATGTCATTTCAAAGTCTTGAATTCAACCAAACCTCCTACCAAACTGAGGATCAAAACCAGAGCTTCGGCGTTATGAGACCGTCATGTTTACCTCTGCAGAATTCTACCCCATGCGGTTTAATCATGTTAATTTAATACTATGGTTATTTCTTCCCCTCAGCGCTAACATGATTTTATGACATAATTGGATCACTATAAGATTACCTAAATTGATCATGCTTACCCTATACAATTCCATCTAGTAATTAGAATCGGTATAAATGACATTTCGTATGAGCAATTCAATCATGGTTTGATGAGGAACTTGATATTTTTATGCAAACTATTTGTAATATGTTCTCTGATATGTAACTGACAACTTATTTCCGTTTATTTTTAGGGATCACCCTGCTCCATGCTCACACTTCAATGAACTCAGAAGCCTCAAGGATCTTATTTTATTTTTAGGGGTAGATTTAGGATTCCTATGTGCATTTGAAATAGTTTTTAGGCTGGATTATTTAGCAACCTGCTAAAACTGAACAAAATTAGCTGCTGAGGCGAATGTAGGTCGTCAACTCTCATTCGCTTATTACAATTTTTCTAAATATTCTTATGACTGTAGCATTATTCAAATGTGATTTTATTAATGTCATTCAAAGCATTCAATTTGCTTTGCATATGAGGTACAGCTAACTCTCAGTTTTCACAAAATGCTCAGTAAGATTAAGCTGTAAAATTTGTATATATACATACACATTTTTTAATAGACCACTGTTTTGACAGGATGATGCAGGAGATACATTAATAAATGACCAATAAACAGAATTTCGAAGAAGCTCAATAAATTTAATAATCAAAGTTGAGGATCGGAGCAAATTTATACGTGTAAGCTGTTGTTCTTCGTTTCCTCCACTGTCTGAAATTCATTCCGTTAGATTCAGACGATCGCTGATTTGCTTTCATTTTATTCATGACAGCTCGTCCCAAGCAACTCAGACAGCAAGACATGAAGCCTTTTCATCACTGTGTCATAACTGGAAGGCGGAAGTCTTGAGTTTGAAGGACAGCAATGTGTAAATTGTTTTTTTTCCCCTCTTGTAGTCATTGTTGAATATTCGTTATTATGAGCTCATAGTTCACATGCGTGATATAGGAAAATGAATGTACTGTGTGCCCACTGTTTGCCTTTCCTTCAGATAAAGAAAACAAAACCCACCGATATGACGGAGGAGCCAGAATTTACTTCGATATTTGTAGGATTAAAATCTGTATTAATAAAAATGGGTTTCGCTTCAAATATAAACAAGACCCGCTTCTGTGCGTAAGTGCCGTGTTAGGGCTTGCACTGAAGAATCACCCATCACACGTGTGTTTACACCTCGAGCGAGCGGCATCGAAACGCAATCTCGGAGAGACCTGTTTAGCTGGAGAGCTTATGATATTATCGCGTGGTATAAAAATAATGGCGGCGTACGCCGGCGTGATCCCGCTGCAGGGACCTTGCAGAGATAACGACAGCCATCAATTTCCTCTCGTACACACAGGTCAGGGAGCGAGAGAGCCAGCGGCTGCAAAACACACCCAATCACTGCTATCACAGTGTTATTACTGTGGATCGGGGATGTGTATGTGTGTGTGGGGGGGTGCGTGTGTGGAGTGTGTGAGAGAGAGGTGAGGGGTGACTTGGCTTGGGAGCGGAGGACTGTGCGAGCCTAGTTATTAGGTATGTGTAAATCTCTGTATGCGTGTAGTAAGGAAGTGATATATCCCGAATGTTTACAGCAGCAGGAGTCCGGAAGACACCAAAATATTATATTGCGGGGGAAAAGAACATACACTAGACATTAAAAATAACAGCTTAATGGTGTTTATAGTAAGCAGGAGGTTGTTTGTTTTTTATGACTGAGCAGTAACTTAAAATTACAGGTTTATATTAAAGTGCTATTTCGGATCCTTTTTTTTCATTGCTGTAGAAACAATGTATTGTGTGAGATTGTATTGAGCTTCCAGTATCTTCTATATATAAAAACATATGGGATTTGTGCACTTAAACATATTTATAAACCCATTCATAAATACAGTTCTATCGATTAAAAGACCTGTTTTTAATCTGAGATATAAAAAGGACCAAATAATCAGTCGTAGCTTCTCGAAAGCACAAACTGCATCCTCCGTTCATTCAAATAAGTGAAGAGTCCATTAGTGTGCATATCAATTAGTCTGCATATGAATATGTGCAACACGTGTGTGCGTGTGTGTGTGTGCGTGTGCGTGCATGTTAATAAAAGCTGGCACATGGCTGTCACATCTGCTCTGATTTATGTATGCATGAAGTAATTTGTTCTATGTGCTTCTCTAGCTCTGGAGATTACTAGTGATTCTCTCCCTCACCCCAAATGCAGTCAACATGCCAAGCAGTCTTTAGTTTTGCATCGAAGCTACAAGATGAATTTGGAATTCAGCCTGAAATCATTACACGCTCACCTCATATGTCCAAATTTGACCAAGAAAAGAAATGAAAAGAAATCGCATTTTCTCTAATCTAAAAATAAATACAAATCAACAGAAAAACTTGTTTTATCAACCAAATCAATGCAAACATGTAATTACACTGCACCTCCAATCTAAATCTTTCTTACTAGTCTTGTAGCTCCAACTAACGTCACAACTTCTAACTTCTGTTTTTCAATTAGCCAATGATTCACCAGTTTCCCAGTAAACCAATCACAGATCACCGCTGTTACATAATAAATCTATTACTTATTACTACTCTTTCCCAATTAAACAATCATGTATTACAACTAATCACCACTGTTTCCCAATAAACCAATTACTACTGTTTCTTAATTTACCAATGATCACCACTGTTTTCCAATAAACCAATTACTTTCTTTCCGCTTCTCCCATTAACGGTCGCCACAGCGGATCATCCGCATGTTTGATTTGGCACATGTTTTTATGCTGGATGCCCTTCCTAACACAACCCTTCCCATTTATCCAGGCTTGGGACTGGCACTAAGGCTTGTGCAACTAGCACATTGGTTCCCTGACCGGAGATCGAACCCGGGCCGCAGCGGTGAGAGCGCTGCATCCTAACCACTAGACCACCAGGGAACCATTTTCCAATAAACCAATTACTTATTACAAATGTTTCTCAATTAGCCAATCATGGATCACCACTAGTTCCCAGTACACCAATCACTGGTCCCCACTGTTCCCTAATGACCAATCACTGAACGCCACTGTGACCATCAAATCGTTCGACGAAAGTGCAGATTTGCAGAATGTGTAACTTCTTACTACTAGTTAGCTACATTCCTCACAGCTCCAGTTTTAAAATATACAAGAAAACGTAAGCAGAAAGCAAAGCTACTTTGGCTGATTGACATGGAGTCAAGAGAATATTTTGTTACAGTAACTTTTACAATCGTAGCGTCACATGCCATGAACCTTGTGACTGTATCTCATGATGATTTATTAGCTAAAATTTCTGCCCAGGAAATACAGCTTTGAAAAAGATTAAAAAAATACACTGAATATACAAATCCATAATATTACACACAGCCCCAACATTACCATGTAAAACTGTTGTTATATGGAAGGGAAATAAGTAATAGCGACTTTATTGCGAGAAATCAAATTTTCCATTCTTTCACCATCTCTCTCTCTCTTGCTCTCTCTGATATCTCTCTTGTCTGTCCATGAGCAGCTGTATGTATTTCTAACTCGAATCTCAGCACCAGTACAGGAAATCACATTTGTCTTCCACAGATTATCATCTGGCGTTCATCTCATTACCCATGAGCCTCCGCTGCTCATCAGAGCCTCATAAACAAAGCAGGCCAAAAGTTTACTCCTGACTGGATAGCACATAAACACACACACACACAAACACAGACAACCATTTAATCTGACTTTAGGGGATTGTGTTGAAGGAGTAGGTGGTTAAATCCTATCGGCGTAGCATTAACACACTAAAGCACTACACAACACACACTTACTTTCTTCTTCTACAGCATCCACATTACTTAACAAAATAGCAAGTTCAGAAAGGTTTATCTAATAAGTAAAAAAAATGTTTCAATAATCTTAATAAATGCACAAATATATATCCTTAGCATAGAAATGTTATATAGACCTTTTTTGTATAATATATCCACATCACTGACTTTTTTTATAACAAAGGTTTTTAATTGTGTTGCAGCCAGAGACCCCTACAGCGGTAAAATAAATCTAACACCAATTACTTCATGAAAATAACTATTGAAATATTAGACTGATTGTTTTCACCATTAAGATTTTGCCTAGTTATATTGGAGAATTGCTTAAATCTTCACTGATGCATTATATACAATTATTTGTAGACCTTACAGGTTTTGAAAAACACTTCTTACCACTGTTTCCCAATTAACCAATCACTGAGCACCACTGATTACGAATAGCCAACCCTCATCAACGCTGTTTCCCAATTAACCAATCACTGAGCACCGCTGTTTTCCAATATCCAACACTTAAACCACACCAAAAACCAAACCATATAACCAATAGATAGATCAATAGATAGATAGATAGATAGATAGATAGAGAGAGAGAGAGAGAGAGAGAGAGAGAGAGAGAGAGAGAGAGAGAGCGAGAGAGATAGAGAGATAGATATATAGATTTCTATTCTGAGAGAGAGAGAGAGAGAGAGAGAGAGAGAGAGAGAGAGAGCGAGAGAGATAGAGAGATAGATATATAGATTTCTATTCTATTCTATTTTTACTCAGACTTAAGAAAAAAAAGGAAAGAACCTCCTGTGTGAATCTCCTAATGAAGCTGGATGAGAAGATGCCAAGACTGTGCAAACCTTCATCAGAAAAACTGGTATACAAAAAAATAAAAAAAAGGGCAGCTTTGATTTGTAACACTTTTTTTAATGTTCACTGAATAATTGCACGTTATTTGCATAGTGTTAATTGCATCATTATTTAAAAAAAAAAAAAACACCCACACAGGTATGTCAGAACTTTTGATGTTATGTTTGATATATTATATTGTGTATTTATGTGCTTGTTGTTGTTGTTGTTGTAGTTCTCATTGTCTTCATCAAAATAGCAATTAAAAGATGTGTAACAAACTTGTCGTACATTCCGCTCCATAAGTATTCGAAATTTTCTTTAAATATATGCGTAAATAAGTCAGTAGCTAGTGGCAGCTCCACACTGAATAAAAGATATATTGTGGGTTCTTTTCCAGGAAATGAGCAAATTACAATTAAAACCTTACAAGTTGAACTGAGTCCAGCATTAAGTGCAGCCTAAATGTATAAAGTCTTTCTCTTTCTCGCTGTGAGAGAGATGGCATGATTCTGGAGAGCAGATGGCTGGCTAATGTGAGTCAGAGAGTAATTACTGGCAATCTTGGGGCTCTGCTCCCCTCCACAGACATCCCACCGAGCGACAACTCTATCCGGTCTCACAAAACAAGGCGCTCAGGACTTTAACTGTCCGAATATACACTCCATCTGTAGGGATATGTATGGTATTGAACTGAATGCCTTCATGTTGCTGTTGGTCGAATGTCATTTATCCTTTAATTGTTTTATAACCCTTTTGTTGGTGCTTTATTGTATAGGATGTGTCACCAGCATGCATTGTGTAGAGTGGTGCTGGGATGGAGTAGGATGTGTCTTTGGAGACAGGCTAGAGAGATCTGCAGATGTTGCAAGTCTTTTGTCTCCATTAAATGGCCATAAAGTCTGGATGCTGAACATAAAAAGGCCCCCGGACAGCAAGGGCAAAGGCTACCAGAGTGGAAAGAACGTGGTTTTAATCCTTAGAAAACAAAATCTTTAGTAGGAAATTGGTGCCACTTCTACAGCTTTAACCTAAAAAAATAAAATAAAATACAAAGCGCACTATTTATGCATTCCCATGTTATCTCCAGCCAGCTAGCTAACAGCTAGTAAACTATCCTACATTGGTCACAGGGTTTTAGTTTAGGTTTGACAATTTATTTATCCCAAAATGTCAAAATATATTGTTACGATCAAGATCAATTGATAATTGGATATAAGCTAGCCTGCTTGTAAACTAGTCTGTTTATATCATCCAGGATTAAGCTGAATATTTCAACCTACAGATTTCAAAATATGTCCTGAAGAAAACTGAATTAGAGGTGGAATTATTACAAATCTGAGGTAAATATTTATAGGTAGATATATATTTTATACATTTTTACGAGGTATATATATATATATATACACACACACACACACACACCAAAAGAGCATATGTACATACCCAGGTCTTAAATTGAACAAGCTAACTACATTCACTTATAACAAGTTAGCGATTTTTACACATAACTGAATCGACTGGATAAGGAGTAAAATTAGTAAATAAAAAAAAAAACTAGCTACATCAAGAGCATTTTTTTCCTTCAAAAGAAAATTGGACACCGTTTTTATGTTGCAATCACCAAGAGTTTTTTCCTGTCCATAACATCATAACTTGAAAACTTGGATTTTCACTGAGGCTTGCTGTTCCGGATCATTCTGCCTCACATGAACTCAAGCCTATACCATAACAACCAAGATTTTGCACTTCACTAGCATCAGCCAAGCGTAATGACCAAGCAGTTGTAATTACGAACGTTGCTTACTTGACAATGTAACATGATGCAATCCAGTAGCTTGCAACGAAACTAGGACACATTAGAAATGCCTGAAAAAAAAGCGCATGGAGAACGGAACAAGCAAACAGACGTGAGCAAATGCACGCGCGCACACACACATGCACGCTCTCACACACACACAGACACACACAAACACCATCTGTAATCTGATGAACTGAGCAACGTTGGCATCACGGCCCATAATGATTTTCCTCAACTCTGTCCTTGTACAAATCAATGAAGTTAGAGAGAAATAGACATCGAATATGCACCGAGTACAACACGTGTATATGCACACACAAACACACAAACACACACACACACACACACACACACACACACACACACACACACACACACACACACACTGTGACAAGAGAGACTGTTTAAGAAGGAGAGAGAGAGAGAGAGAGAGAGAGAGAGAGAGAGAAGGAGAGATTCATGAGAGCAGCTACATGCACAAAGAGTCACATCTTGCCCGAAATATGACTCACAAAATGTCATACTGCATTACTGTAACTTATGAATATATATGAATATGACTTGGAGTTATTTTTGTTTTTGCTTTCCTCTGACGCGGACACCAACATGGACACGATGCAGGTTGGGGCTGTTAGAAAGCGTCCAAAGCTGTCAAGATTTTTTATTCTATTTCTATATTCCATGTTCATGAGGTAACATGAGGGTAATGAAGCATAAACCTATTGCATAATTCAAGAATTTTGAGAATGGTTTTAAAATGTAATTAATATCTAATTAATATACTACAATGGCTCAGGACCACAGGTTGCATGGAAAATGTAGCATTTAAGCACCTATAATGATGGACCTGCAATGAATGGATGTTTGGTTCCCTTTTGAGTGAGTCTGGTTCCTCTCAAAGTTTGTTCCTCATGCCATCTTAGGGAGTTTTTCCTTGCCACTTTCACCACTGGCTCATTTATAAGGCATACACTTGCATTGCAAAACACTATTTTATACAACATTATAACCGCTTTATTTCTGTGAAACAGCTTTGAGACAATGTCCAAATAAAAATTAATTGAATTGAATTAATTTTCTTTTCATTTTTTTTTTTTTGTTATTATGACATTTGTATACATTTTAATTAGATATTTTTATTTGATCTGTAAATGTCGTGTTTATTCATTTTTTGTTTGGAAAATGATAAATTGACTATGTTTAAACTTAATTTTGCTCAAAACATAAAATATTTAAAATATGTACAAATATTTACATTTACATACAATCGGATTTGTTAAAACTGATTAACCATCAGCGCATAAAACTTCATCAAACATTGTGGCTTTGCTCTAAGAAGCTCATATGGCACTATGTGCTTTACAAGAGCAACAAGAAAGTGGCAGTAAATAGAAGTCTGAAACATGTCCTCTTCTTACAATGTTATGCAAAGCTCTAACCTTCGGACACTCACTGCACTGCCTGGATACTATCCCACCCAGCCCTGATTGTCTGTGAGCTCTGAATGTGTCACTGTACCAGTTTATATCATAGTGTTTATCATTTGTGCAAACGGCTCCAGAGTACATTAATACACTTGGTGTTATTAAACGAATGGCGAAAACGAATCAATAAGTCATTTTCTCTTTTATGTGTGTGCTCATAAAAAAAACAGTTTTCTCCTTTTTTTCTGCTTTTAATATTAAATCAAAAAAGGAATAAAAGCCTTATAATTCACATTTCGGTCTTCAATTGCGAAACAAAACAAAGAAAATGAAAGCAACTTACATAGACCTTATTTCTTTATTTCTTTATTTTATTTGTATGTTTTATTTCTTCCTCTTTTTCGTTTCTATTAAATAGACAATAAGAACAAGTATCGCGTGATTCGTTTAAATTTCGTTTTTACTATTGTTATAACCTATTTAGTAAAGCATTTTATTTATTCATTGTATGTGCATCTAACGCTGTCTGGTTCGGCTCTGCCACCCATCTGAACAAGCGTTGACTTTTGAGACTAATTAGGTCAGCGAAGCGCATAACCAGGACCAACCTGTCCAGTGTCCTGGACCTGGATATGTCCTGTGTCAGCAAACTGGCTGGGAGAATTGTAAAGGACCCCTATCACCTGCATACAGTGTGTCTAGACTCCTTCTTTCTGTCAGGCATTACAAACTGATCAAAACAAGGACTGCCAGACTCCAAAATAGCTTTTATTCTGGAAGCCACAAAGATTCTAAACACCCTCCCATAACCTCAACATATACTGGACATTTTACTATTACACAACCTCTATCTCTTCCAATTTGTGCAATATCATTATATTTATTAAAAGGGCATTCAGTGCACTATAATGTCACTTCTTGTCATGGACTAATGTGTTATGTCTTCTATGCTCGGTCATTTGTGTTATCATGACTGCATTAGTCTTTGTCATGAAATATCAGACCTATGTGTAATATGCTTCTTTAACAATTGGATAATTACTACATTATTACATCTTACATACAGCTTTTATTGGCAAACATGTACTGTATTCTATGTTGGTCATTTATTTGTATTAGTTGTGCACATTTTCTTTTAGTCTACATGTAGTCTCTGACTTACAATAGAGATGCATTCCGAAGATCCAATCATAACTTGAAAATATCATAAGTCGAGACACGGCCTGGCTTTTTCTGGAGACTTAAAGAATGGCGATCAGTATGGGGTATTATATACTTACAGTACTCTATTAACTATACATATATGTTTGTGACAGCGGGTGTGTGGACTAGCGCCGGTTCTCGTTGCTATGTTCGCCTGCTGCACAAAACTGTAAATATTTTTTACAATTTTGTAGTATTGCTATCATTATTATAGGATAAACAAACATCGTAACTGAGGGACAATGTGTATATCTTGTTTCAGTATAATTCTGTATATTTATTGTTCACTAAACTGGAAACAAATTCCTTGTATACTTAGGCATACTTGACCAATAAAGCTGATTCTGATTTGGATGTTGTGGCATTTGGCTATAAAAATCTTGCTAATATGAGGGGACAAAAACAAATATTGGGTGCATAAACATAAAAAACAAATCATGGTAATATTTATGACAATATTTTGCTAAAAATAAAATAATTATTGTTTAAGAAAGCAACAAATTCACTACATCCGATGCAAAAACATGTACTAGCGCTTCTGCTAATGTTTAGGCTTCAGGCTTGGTAACATGTAAATCTACCAAAATACAAATGGTTCTAAATTATAAAACCTTTTAATGAGCTACGAAAAGGAATTTGTCAGACCTCGTAAACTGTCAGCCTATTAGCTATCTTTTTCTTCTCCTCTCCCATCCCTCTTGAATAATCTTTCCCCCTCTTCCACTCCCTTCTTCTAAATTGACTTTTTCCTCTTCCTCTACACTTTCATCTCACTTCTTTCATCTTCACTTCATCTCCCTCACTCTCTCTTTCTCTCACTCTCTCTTAGAGGCATCACTGCTTTTTCTCCAGCTATCTCTCTTCCCATTACTCTCTCTCACGCTTTCTCTACTCATCCCATCCTCAGGCTACATTCCACCTCATCTCTCGTTCTTTTCCTTGCTTTCTGCACTCCAAATGTTTCTCCCACACAGGATTACCAAGCGCCTTAACACGCACACGCATGGACACACACATACACATATATACACACATTTTGGAAGAAGCATGTGCTTATGTAACCGAGTTAGCTACTATCTCCCTTCAGCCTCATCAGAGCAGTCGTGCTGGAACGGGGGAAGGGGCAAAACAGAGAGAGAGACAGACAGACAGACAATTCGAGAGAGAGCGAGAGAGAGACGGGGAAAAGTGTGGCAGCATGTGAAGAGAACAGCGAGTGGTGTGAAAGATTCATCATTTATACTAGTTATGCCACTCCTTTTACACCTCTATCCATATACACCGAAGATGGTTCCTTAAAGATAACTGAGAGATGAATTGTATAAATGAATTCATGTACTGTATGTACACTGAATGAACTGTGCATTACTCTACAGGAGTCACAAAAGAAAAAAAAGAAAAGAAATACCATCACATTTTAGATTTTGTGAGGTCATACAAAGACTTGTTTGTCTGAGCTAAGTTAGTACAGCATATACTGTATACTGCTAGCATTCACTCTGTGGTAACTTGTTGACTCAGTGATGGCTGGAGATGGGGGAGGGGCGGCGAAAACTAACATTATTAGTTAATGTTGTTTTTTTCCCAAAATAAGTGTAAACAGCTGAGTCATGAAGCAAGGATTTTATGCTAAGTAGGACATTACAGCTCAATGAATCAAACATTGCTGAATAAAAGATATTGTGAAGCTTCCTGTTTTTGTTGTTTTTTCAATCCAGACAGATTTATATATATATATATATCGTTCGAATCTCGTGACCCCGGTTTATCGCAGAATTACATTTGCCAATTTGTTTAGCTGTTTTTTTGGATAGCACAATAGACCGAAAAACTAATAGGGAATTGTTTTTATGGAGGTTTATGTTGAAATAATGACATTTATAAATAAAAATATTTAAAAAATTATTATATATATAAAATGAAGTAAAATGTTAATACAGTACAGTACTGTATACATAAATAGCATTTTTTGGGTGGTGTCCATTTATCAAGTTTTTTATTTAGGATATTCATTTAAGAACAGAACCACCACCATAGACGGGGATTACTGTATATGAAATATACATGTATGGTATTTTTAAGTTAACTTTAATGGTAAACTTTAAGCCATTAAAGTTCTAAAACACGTTTTTATCAACTAAAAATATTGACAAACACCATTAGCATATTTTTAAATGCTTTATATATATATATTATTCATATATATTTCATATATAGAAAAAAAATCAGTCTTGATGACAAATAACAACCTTTTTAAGCAATTCACTTACTAATTTATATATTTAATTTATATACTTTTTGACACAGTATGGTTCAGACGTGGTATACAGTATGGTATAGACAACATAATCATTGACACTCCATATACATAAAATTGATTTTATTGACAAAGAGTGATATATTTTTTTTTGTGATTATGTTGATTTAGCTTTTTCGAAAGTTTTATTAGATTTATGTTTCCTCAGCAACATAACAACTTGCGTTTGTTCATGCTTCCTGTCATCTGTCAATCACAGTGGGTGTTACTGGGTTCATGTATGTAGAATAGGGTCAATAGTAGATAGCAGGTAGATAGTTTCCCTCAAGAACAACATGTCATCTATGGCCTCTAACATGCCATCTATATGTCTGTCTGTCTGTCTGTCTGTCTGTCTGTCTGTCTGTCTGCCTGTCTGTCTCCATACATAAAGGAAACAACTTTCAGAATTTTTTATATTAGGTTCATATTAGATATACTTTCAGTATAATATATATATGTGTGTATACACTATGTATTTACATAGCATTTAACAATGCTTCTGACACAAGAAAAACATACTGAAAGCATTCTCATGGGAACTAAATGTACGAGAAACGACCTTTGATTTGTTCACAAAGAAATTTAAATCAGAGAGAGTGTCTACCAATGCTTCCATGTGAAGATACATGAGAGATTCTGGTAAGGAAAGACTGTTTATAGTTGCCGTAATGTGAGTGATAAAAAGAAATAACCTTTTGAAAATGTTCAACGAGAACTGTAAATGGATCAAGTTTAAGATATATCCTTCAGTAAGTAAAAAAATAAGCTAGCACTAAATAAACCACTTCAGAATAGTAACAAAAAATCTACTTCATAGCAAAACGCATTACAAAAACACACTGCGGGTTATTGTCCTATGACAGCATGTTTTGATTGGAATCCATTATTAGTCACTGATTACAAGGTTAGTATGTAGCCAAGAAAAAAAAAAAATCTTAATGTCAAATGTCCAAAATGTTGCTCATATTAAAATAGTTCGAAATGAGAAGCTTGGATGTTTGGTCTCTATGCTTTTAAGATATAATGCGGTTGATTTCATACAAAACCAGTGTTTTAAGGGGCTCTCATGACTGTCGTGCGGAAAATGTTATAAAGGACTGATGCTATAAAAAGCAGCTTTTTTATAGAAAAAGAGAGGTTGCGCTCTAAAAGCATGCTAAGGCTTGCCCTGGTGATAAGAGCTCTTTTTAGGTGTCAGAGAGGGTCAATTATCACTGCATAGTCACACACACACACATACACACATATACACTCATGTGCAACGAACAGGCCATGTGCCTCTTGAACTCAACAGCTTCTCATCTCCCAGCCTTTCAATAGGTTGGAATACACAACACACACACACACACACCACACCCGAATACACACACACACACACACACACACACACACACGCACACACACACCGTTGTAATGCCTCTCGACTTGTGTAACCCACAGGACAATGCATCTCTGTCTCTGAGACTGTTCATTGCCAGTGTATTTGGCAAGTCTTTCAAGCTCAATATACAATGCCGCTTCAGGAGGCAGGCACACACAAACACACACACACACACACACACACGCACACACACACAGAAGGACACAGGAAATGTGTGTATTATTGTATTGTTGCTTTTGTATCTCTAATAAATTCTGCAGATTGCCATATTTTTGATAAGGGCTTCACGATAAGTAATATGTCAATGTGTGTGTGTGTGTGTGTGTGTGTGTGTGTGTGTGTGTGTGTGTGTGTGTGTGTGAGCAAAGCCGAGCAGTAAGTGGCATGCCAGCTGCAAAGACCTAACATTGTTTGTATCAGGATTTCATGTACCTGACTTCCATGCCAAGAGCCTGAATAAAAAGCTCACGTACACTCTTACCCCTGTTTTCTCAAAATAGTGAACTGCAGACTTAATCACATATACCCAGTATATATTCACAGCCGATAATAATTTTTTAGCCCATAATAAATGTAAGCAATGTAAAAACTATAAATGACAGTTATAAATGATAAAGTTGTAGTTTCACAGTTAGACATGTAGCTCAATTCCATTTATTTATTTATTTTAATATAAATATGTAAAGTGTGTCATAAAGATATACATGCATTAGGCATGATTTTTTTATATATAGAGCACATGCACTACAGAATATTTCAGGCTGTAGGCTTATTGCAGCACCGTCTGATGTCTAACCGCTATCTTGCGTGGGAGTAAAAAAAATCCATTGTGTTTCTAAATGTTATGTCAACAAACGCACCTGTAAACAAGCTTACAATAATATACAGAATATTTCCATACACGGATATGGATTTGCTATTACAATGCAAAAAAAAAAGGACTTAAATGAAAGCTACACCGTCCATTTAATTAAGAGCTCATCATTTCAGCTAAAGGTGTATTCACATTTCAGAAGGTTCGGCAAGTGCTGGTGTAGCCAAATGTTGAAAAAGGTACACCATAAATTCTGTTTGCTTATTCAGGGTGTTTTTACACATGGCCTGTATCATTGAACAGACCCCAGAATCTGTACCCAGACAGATTAAAGCTCTGGTAGAGGTGTTGATAATCGCAGGATTGCAAAATGGTAGGCACTAGGCACTCATCCTTTAATTTATTTACCTTTTTTTTTTTTGTAATAAAGAAAGATTTTTAGACACATGGAAAGTCATCCAGCAGGAATACCATGCAAATAGCCAACCGATGCTCATATAGGACAATTATTATTATTATTATTATTATTTATGCTGGCACAAATGGAACCAATATCTTCTCTGCATTATGCAGTGAAAGCAATCCCCAGATCATTCTTTTTTCTAGACTACCAGGGATCAATTAAAAAATACACAAAAAGATCTAAAGTCATACAAAGTTCAGAAAAAATTGGTGGGTTTCTGTGTGGCACAACAGTTTGGAATGTGCTTTATCACCAAGAAATCATGAGTACTGACAATGCCAACACCATCCCTGGCCAAGAGCCAAGAAAGCAAAACTGCCCTGTTCTTTAGTGGGAAGGATTAAATTACTACCTCTTCCTGTCAAGCACTGCAACACCAGCCACTCATTTAGGTATGTGGAAGAGGGCAAATAGCACAATCTTTCAGGTGTGTGTGAGATGCAGCAGAAGTATTTAGAAAAGATGCTGCTGGTTGGCTTCATGTATCTCAAAGGATGCTATTGTTGGAGTTCATTTATCCCAAATGTTAGCAACTTTAAATTTTGGTCGTAGACCAAATCTAAATCAGTACCACTACCAGTAGCAGTACAAAAGTAAAAATAAAATAAAATAAAAAGGATCAGCAATCGTAGCTGCACTTAAAGAAAAAAGAACTTAAACAAAAAACAACCCACACACATTCCGGTAAATTTCACAGTCATCACTACTTTATCTGCGCCCAATTTTATGAGGAGTCTCATATGTCTCGGAGAACGCCTTTCTGTTCCTGAGCTTGCAGTAACATTGTGTGGGAAAACTCATACACTCCACTGGTGTTTTCTGACAAGTTTTACCTTACTGAATAATTCAGCACGCACACGGAATCAGGGTACGTGCATTATAATACGGGGAGTTCGCTATCTGTACTGCCGTCACCCACCTAATTAACTGTCTCGACTGAAAAAATACATTTTAAAGGTGTAGTCAGCATTTTTTTTGCTTGTTTCTAATATTTAGCAACGCTCCTCTCAGATGCTGTCAGCTGTCAAACAAATATACAATCAACGGAGAAACTGTAGAGTACTCTAAAGTACCACAAGCAAAAAATATTAAGCAAGGTGGCGGTTGGGCTGGATGTACCACTGATATGTTTCCAATCAGAACAAGGAGGTGTGTATGAATCTATTTATTGATCGATTGATGTCTCTATCAATCTGTCTATCTATCTATTTCGAATTCTGCTGTCTGAATAAAATGTTTTTTTGCAGAGCACCACCTTATATTTTATGAATATTTGATCCTATAATATTGTCATATTCTTTCTCCGAAATATCTGCCTCAGTTCCAGTCCATTTACATCACCCCTGAACTACTTTTTTTTTCTTTTTTTGCTCTGTACACCTTTTTCATTTTCGTCTACATTCCATTAGCCACTCTACAAATTATCATCAATGGTGCCCTATCGTCCGTGTCTCCAACCTATACAGGACCGATGTATTATTAAATACAATTAATTTTGCATTACAAAATTACAGATGAATAAAACATTACAGGAGAGCGAGGGGAGATGTTGGATGGCGCAACTGCCCAATTAATTCTGATTAAGCTGTCACTCTCTCGGGCGCTCTGCGAACAAGATGAAAAAGGGAATGAGAGCGAGGTGTGGGGTGGGCTGGGGGGAAATGGTAAAAAAAAGAGAGAGAAATGCAATTAACAATGTTATAAATTCTGCAGGATCTGGAGTAGCAGAGAGGCGTGGAGAGGGCGTAATGCACGACTGCTTAAAACTGGGAATTGAGTGGAGGAAAGGAAATAATGCAGAGAGCCAGAAAGCCTTCGAATAGACTGAATATATCAAATCAGGCCTCAGTGCTCCAGGAGTATGGAGAGCTGCACTCAAAAGTGACCAGACATTAGAAACGGCTTTACGGCTAATGATGGGTTCAAAAGGTACAATTTGAATTTGTGTCTTTGAAATGGTAAGACACTCATATAGGCTTGATAGGCAGCTAAAATGGGTCACAAGTTGCCAAATCAACCGAAAATAACCAAGAATAAGAGTTTAGTTAGCTAGCATGTAGACATTAAAGGTACAATAGTTAATTTTCTGAACCATGGAAGCTATATAGAACTTCACAATCAACAATGCACTTGTTGTCATAGCTAAGTCCATTTGGAAAAATGATTTTAGATCTGGAATGCTCCTTTGTGTCTATCGTTTTACACCATATGAGCCACTGTAGATTCAGGAAGACAGATCTATAGTTGGGCATATATCTCGAGGTTAGAGACCCAAACTTAGGAGAGAAAAACCCACTGTTTTCTTTTTGCCTAATGCACCTTTAATTGTTTGTATATACTTATTTGTAAGCAATGTAGCTGTGAATTGGAAAATAATAAATGACAAAAAAATGACTATCAATTTTAGCATCAACAGTTGTTCGAAAATAGTTCGACTCTCGAGCTATCAATGACTGCAAAAAGGACACGTGAGTTAAAAGCCATCAGCACACGTTCATGAAGCAATCCTCTGTGTAATGTAATGTGTGCAGGAGCATCCAGCTGCTTTAAAGTAATCCAATCACCTTAATACGAAGGAACCAGTGTTGACTTCGCCAGGCAAAATAATCTCAATTAGCAACATTATTCATTCCGTGATAGGCTTGTTAGGAACGATTGATTGAACTATCCTGTGAGCATCACTGACAGGCAAATATTCTCCAGGAATAATGAGAGAAAGGTGAGATGGTGAAAGTAAAAGAAGAAAAAGAGGAAGAAGAGCTTTTTAAGAAAGGTTTGTCGTAAACCAAGCGCCAAGCCCTAAGTCGTAAAACATTTTTGACCTAAATTCACTTGCCGATGTCATACGGCTCAATCGGAAACCAGAAAAAGATCCTATTCTTAAAGGAAAAATCGCTGAAATGTTTTTGTGTCACATTTCTGACATGGAGAATGATTCTCGGTCTTTTTCGCAACGGATAAGCCTCTGTGCTTTCCGAATTATTCCATCTCTGCACTTGAGTCTCTTCATCCCTAGTCAGTCTCGTCCTTTTTTTTTTTTTATCCACCCACTTTCCCCTCTTTCTTGCCTTCTTACACATCATCTCTTTCACCAGCTGTCTCACTCTTTATCTCCTTTTGCTCTCTCTCTCTCTCTTTCTCGCACCATCTATCCACGCTAACATGCTCTCCCCTCGCTTCTCCTTGCTTTATAGCTCAATGTGTTTCCTTTTATATCTTCCCTATGGCGAGACATTTTTTTTCTCCTACCTGTGCATTAACTCTATTCAGTGCTATACTACAAAGAGACAGAACATAACAAGGAAAGAGAGGGGGGATAGAGATACAGGAGAGAAAGAAAGAGAGAGAAAAAAAGATGGCTTCTCTCCTTCAGCAGGCGGTTGTGCTTGTGTGTGTGGCATGAGGCTAAACCAAAATTAATAGCCCCATCTTTAGAGAAAATGAGAAAGAGCTTGCCGAGCCAACTAGAAGCTGCAATCTAGCAGAGCGCGGAGGTAGAAATGTGTACAGTTATAAGATTCATGTGAAAAAAGAGACAAGGTGCTGAAAGGATGAGGTGTCTGAGTGATAAAACATCTCTGTGAGGCTAAAAGGGGTTAAATCTGCTCTGTAATAGGGAAATTGAAGCACTGGCTTTCAAGACATAATGTTCCTCTGGCTCTCTAGTCAACAGGATCTCCTGGTTGAGACGAGATGAGGTTTGATGAGATGTGATGAGATAAGATAGGCTGAGAGCAGTCATGATTGTCCTTTTTACAAATTCATTCAAATTGCTCTCAATCATTTAACATTTTATTGCTGAATATTTAGCTTGCTTTACATAAATTGGTTACGGTTGGGATTAGGGTTAAAAGTGATCTCATAGTTCAAGGGTGCTTGGTTTCTTTTCGGAGATCGAGTCTGTTTGGAGTTTTTATATTTTCAAGTTTCATTTAGGTTTTTTTTTTTTAGTTTCGCCCCACATCTTTGATAAATCGATACTCCAAAGAAGTTAAAACACACAGTGTACCTAAATACCGGGCCTGAACTATTGTAATCTCTTTTTATTTTTTGTTCTGTAACAATGAACATTAGGCAACCAAGAGTAAGTTGATTTGTGAAAACTAAAAATAAGAGGGAAAAGAACTAAAACTGGAAAGAACTATCCATTAATAGAGCAAATGTCAAAAGTCAAAGGGTGTGCCAATGTGTGTGTGTTTCAATTTATATAGGGTAAAACAGAAAAGGAAAAAAACAGATGTCAACTTTTTTTTAATAAAAATATAAATCAAACCTGTACATCATTAAAACTACACTGGTTATGTTTTTTTTTATGGTCTAATATTGTTCGAATATGTCTGAACTTTATATAGTAGAATATGAGCATACCTTTAGCCATCATCCAGAATGACAATGCCCTTGTGCACAAAGTGAGCACTATTTAACCATAGTTGGTAGTGGAAGATCTCCTGAACTCAAACTGGGTGTACACCTTCAGGATGAACTGGAACACACACTGCAACCTGAGACCTAAATTCTTATCTGGGATCAGTTCCTGATCTTTAATCCTTATAACCACACTCCACAAACTTGTAGAAAGTCTTTTTCAGAAGAGTGGAGGTTATTATAACAGCAAAGTAGAACTACATCTGGAATGGGAAACCTCCTGAAAAGTTTGGCTATGTAGTGTACATGGGTGTCTTAATATGTTAATGCTAAATGCCTAGCCTAATTGTAATACAATTGCTTTATACATATCCATCATTCCTATCACTGTACCTTTACAAGTAATGGTAGCCATCTTGAAACTTTATAGAAAAACTTTTGACAGTATTTTTACCTCTACTTTTAACTCCAGGTTTTTTTTAATTATATAGATGAACAAAATAATGTTCTTTAAAGAAATTGTGCCAGGAATTCACCACCAATTTACACAGTCCTGAATAGACTGTTTCACCTCTCCGTAGTGACAATAGCTTTTCAGGTTTTCTTTTCCGTTTAACAAATCAATTTAAAAATTCCAGCTTTATAGCTTATCTTTTTGCTTTTTCAGAATTCTACCAACTTTCCACATTTGTTAGCAAATTACACTTGACACATTGAATTTTTTACATTTTACTTGACCTTTTAAATTGTCTCAAAGATCCATATTTGGCATTCACAGACCGTGTGTTATGGTGTAATAATTCGGATGCAGTTTGACCTAAATAGTGTCTCAGACCTCCTGAAGTGCAATGAGATTTTAAAAGCATTTTGTCTTGAAAAGGATTTATAAATGCAATTTCATGTACATAATCCTGATCCTTATGTACATATCTACTGCGTCTCATGCTTTGGGTTCACACAAGCAGATTCTGTGAATCTAACTACATATTTACATGTCTGCATTTGTAGATTAGGCGTGTGTATGGACAAGGAGTGCACACATGGTTGAAAATGTGCGCGTGTACAAGTTATTGGCGTTCGTGATTGAAGCTCATGCCATGAGAGAACAACATCCTTTAGGCTTATTATAGCTGCTAATCCTAACTGGAAGCCAAAAAAACATTTAATTTATTATATGATTCCTCAAATCCTCTTTCCGCTATGATTTTCAAGCGCTCTCATCGCTATCTCTCCGTGACTCTTTTTCCCCACTCTCTCTTTTGGTAAATGGCTCCTGAGAACATGTAGCATACTATATGAAATTGTTTGTATAGTCTGTTTGGCTGAATAAAAAAAGAAAGTAATTGGAGTTGGATGGGAATTATATTTAATGAGTGCAGGCAATATAATGAGGGTATGGCTGCAGTACATCATTTTTAAAATAATGTTCTAACTACTGGTGTCACACAGCAACATTGTCTTTATTTGTATTTGTATCCAAATACTTGTATATACAGTAGGTACATATCTAAACCAGTGACTCTGGCTTAAACTGGCCAATCTGTTTTTAAATTTTATTTACATTTTTAATTATTTAATACGCTACCAATATGCCTAAGGAACATAACTGAGAGAGAAATTTCAGAACAATAACTAAGAAGTGTACAATCCAGCACTAGCAGTTCCTCAGTCTCAGCTACATCACTCACGTTCATAACTAGAACTGGGTATGGAATTAACCCCTCACTTTTTTTATGCATGTAGTTTTCCTTCTCTTCATATTTACTATTATTATTATTAATATTAATATTACTGTTATTATTTTTATTTATTATTATATAGTAACCCTGACCAGGCAGTTACTAAGGATCATTGAACAATCGATGCAAATGCATATTTGTGTTAATGAACATGCTATTTCTAAAGTTTCATATCTAACTGCTCTAACTTTATGGCTAAAAAAAGAAAGAACATTTTTTTTAAATGCATTTTTAATTTGCACATTTTGAACTATTCAATTCAAAGTATTCATTAATGTATTTATATTTGATTACAACCCTATATTCAATAATAAAAAAGAGCAAACAATATGGTATAAAGCAAAAGTATACAGCTAAATCATCCTGGATGTCAGTACAGTCTCAGAACATTTACCACCATAATAGTGTAGTTTGAAGCCAAATAAAGAGATGCTGCGTCACAGCGGCCTGAAATGAGGCCAACTCTTGTAAAGCTTCCAGCAACAACACCTTTGTACCTTCCACTACAACACACACACACAAACACACGCACACACACACACACGCACACACACACACACACACACACACACACACACGCACGCACACACACGCACGAGCGCACACACCAAACTGAGACAAGGAAAATGGCTTGGGTCTTAGATATCCTATTTCAGCCAAACACGATATTGTTGCTAATAAAAGCTAGTCAGGGGAGACATAAGGGAGTATGCTAGCTGCTTTAACCTTACTTTCATCCTATCTAAACTGGAGTATTGTTATGTTCATTGTAAGCCACTTCATCTGTCTGGGGTCTATGCATGCTGGCTCTCATTGGCTATAACAATCTGTCCATTTGCTTTTGCAAATGGTTTTGTTGCGGTCATGCTAGCTGTTGAACAGGGTTAGCATTTCCGGATAGCTGTTAAAGTTAAATAAATATCCGTGTTCAGGTTATACAGCTTACTGAAAAACTTTATCAAAACATAAGAGCATTAAATTGGCCACCTTAGTGATAGTATTTTTAGCCTGTTCTTTGCTACAAGATATAATTGCAAGTGTTTATTCTTAACGAACACATCAAATAAATTTCCTTACGCATGAAATTTACAATGAATCGCAAAAAAAAGTGCTAATGCCATCCTGGAAACTCAACTAGCATTGCTAAAAGACTGTAGCAACTAAAAGTGTCAGCCATCTTGAAAAAACCCTATATTACTAAACCCCCATGCGATTTCCATGCTTTCTCAGTATTTAACTTTCTGGGTATATTAGATGACTCAAGAAATTCATTCCATGATGTATTTATATTTTGTTTTTAGCTTTTAAGCACCCCCTTTAATGCTAGCCTTTGGATGCAGAGTTCTTTTGAGGTAAAATGTGTTTAAACACAAGTGTCGCAGGGGGCGGCATGATGTAATCATTAGAAGGCCGCATAAAGCTGACAGATGAGGGGGAAGAAAAAGAGAGAGAGATGTGGATGGGTTGCAGCTGCAGGCTCTTTGAGAGACATGGATTCTTGAATTAGAGTAGATCGGCTACAATGTTGTATAGAGTGAATTTGAAGTTTTCGTATTGGATTTTTACTTACAGTTTTTGATTTTTTTTTGCTCATATGGGGTTGTTTAATTTTCTTTCGCAGTGGATATAAAGAGTATTAATTCATTGTAAAAAACAACAACAACAACAACAACAACAACAACAACAATAATAATAATAATAATAATAACCCCATCCCATTAGCAATAGTTTTATTAATAGTATTAGTTTTTATTGTATTTTACATGTATCTTGTAGAAAAAAATACTGGGAAAAAAAATAATTTTAAATCAGTTTAATTCACAATATTCCTATTTTAATATAACTAAACAAATACATACTTTTATACTTAGTATTATTATTATTATTATTGTTATTATTGTTATTATTATTATTATTATTATTATTATTATTATTATTATTATAATATTGGAGGGGGTTAGAATGTGCTTGTTGCTTTTTCATAGTCTATATATTTTTTCCGCGGGTCTAATTTAATGGAAAGCTGGGGAGATTTATGACTTGTGACACGCAGCCTGCACCGAACATAAATTGTATATTAAAATGAATAAAGGGTCTTGCATTTATCAGGCTACTTTCCCTGTTTATTGGCACATTTATTTTCAGCTTATATTGGTTTTTTCCTACATATTACTCCATATGTTCATATATTCATACATATTTCATCCATATATTTATTCCATATCAATTTTCAAACTGATGCAAAAATCTTGCACACTTCCATGGCTCCCTGTGAACATCACACTGTAGAGCTGCTTGATAGATTTTGCAGAATTAATATATTAATATGAGGCAAACGCATTTACGATACAGTACATCATGTTCATATTAATAAATGGCCTCATCCAGGTGAATATTTCAAAACCTCTAAACAAAATATATGAGATTTGAATCACTTTCGCAGTAAATTAGGTTGGAGATAATGTTCGGTATTTTTGCTGTAAGAGCAGCATTATTAACCCATAGGCTGAGGCTCTTAACTGGTTTTCTGAACATTGTGCATTTTTTCATACCTGAAACTTTGCAAGCCAACTGTTAGTAAACTAGTAAATAATAATAAGTCCATTTACATTGCATACATTTTTTGCTGTTTAGAAAAATTTAAATAAATGATAAAATAACTATGTTTAGAAACTTTTTTTTGCTCGAAATGTAAAAAATGTCTAAAAACTGCGTAGAGACGTTTAAATGGATAACTACGTGTTTTTTCAAAGGTAAGTATTTCTACCAAACACTTTTGGTCCAGGGCTTGTGGTTCGGTGCACATGTGTACTGAATGCAATGTTTTTATACGTGGAACATAGTTAAAATCTAAGTTCCCTGCAAGCTTTTTTTGTCTCTGCCTTGCACTTTGAGCGCAGTGTCACAGTTTTTTGTTGTTGTTATTATTATTATTATTAATATTATTAAAGTTGAAATTATCCACAACAATGCAAGGGGTAAAAAAGAAACTAGAGTTAGTGCAGTGTCATTGTGGCTACTCAGTCCGTACCAGAAATACGATTTGTAGTTGCGTTGTAAAACTCAGATTTTGTATTGTGCATGCGTGAAATTCCTGCCACTTCCTGCCAGCATTTTTTGACATTCTAGCGATATGGATTTTTTTTAGCATTTTATGTACAGCTTCAAGAATTTCTTTTAAAAGGAGAAAATCCTGACAATACCACATACTGAGAGAATGTATGAATGAATGAATGAATGAATGAATGAAGAGTAAAAGTAATGAATACGTTTGTTAAAGTACACTGAAATATGTAAAACATTTAAGTAGATCATATCTTTAGGAATTTAATATTAAAAGCAAAACACATATACACACATCTGTATTAACCAAATAGGGTCTAACAAATGTAAATTATTCAATGAATAATTTTCATTTATTACATTTTATTTTAGCTATTTAATTTGTGCCAATTTAATCGATTACTCAATTAAAACAATATAATTAAAAAAGTGCATTGCATTAATTTGATTTATTCTATTAATTATAAATAAATATATATTTTATTTATATAAAATATTAGAAAAAATATATTTGTTAAATTATTATAATTAATCTAAGGAATTATATTTAAAATTGTGTTAAAAAAAATTGTAAACTGTTGATGTTCACAAATGTTAATAATAAACTGCGTAATAAAAAAACGACCAGAAACTCTGTGAACCGTGATTAAAAACCGAGGTACGTACCGAACTGTGAATTTTGTGTAATGTTACACCACTAATGAATACACATATTTGAATTAGGTGGTCAAAATTCATTTTCACTACACAACGCTAAAAACCTTTTACCCCCCTTTCTTTATCTTTCTCGCTCACTATCTCTGTTTAGCCAGGCATTCTCCTTCCTGATTGCAGCTGAACCATTGAAGAACTAGCTCTGGTGCAACCAACAACCAAAAATATTCCCCCAAACACACACATGCACAATAGTGCATTTTGTTGTGTGGTTATGTTTGATGTGGCCAAAAAGATGAAAAGAAACATGGTGAATTTGTCAGCAGAAATCAGGACTCCAGCTGCCCTGGGTTGCCTAAAGGTAAACACACACACACACACACACACACACACACACACACACACACATACATATACACACACAAGTCCCTCCAGCCTATTGTGGCAGTGCATCACTTCATGGTTGCATTCTAAAAAAAAAGTATACGGGGGTGGGCTATGTGACCTAGAATTCATCAGTGTTGAGTTGGATCATTATTCCTTTTGATGTGTGCCTGTGTGTGTGTGTGTGTGTGTGTGTGTGTGTGTGTGTGTGTGT
>MU551724.1:486918-511918 GCA_024362625.1 Silurus asotus
GTGTGTGTGTGTGTGTGTGTGTGTGTGTGTGTGTGTCTGTGTGTGTGTGTGTGCCTGTATTGTAGGTCACTGCTAAGTGGCAGCACTCCCTCTCTCTGCATCTATCGCTCTCTCTGGTTCTCATATCCCTATGTCCATCTTTTTTTTCTTTCCTGTCTATCTTTCTGTCTATCCTTCATTCGCCTTCTTTCTGGTCGATGAATGTTGAAAGCCTCACTCCATTCAACAACATAAGCCTCTCAGATTGTCACAAGTAGTACATACACATATGGCGTACACTGTTCCATTACACAGGCATTACACACACAGGTACACACACACATACTATTATTACTGGAGAACTTTTACACACATGCAATCATTGCAAACACCCATACAGAAATCTGAGACATATATTGCTTGAGACATATATAATAAAGTATATGTACAAACATGTGGAAAATATCTAATGTTTATTAATGTTGTAATATACTTTAACACATTGTGTAATACCTTAATGATACATTGAAGTAAAGCAAAATTGATAAAATACCAGATGTTGAGTTATGGAATTATTATGTGAAACTGGTAGATGTTAATGTAGAATTTGCTCATGGGACTATTTAACATTAAAACACTCCTAGAGAGTAATTTAAGAGGTTATTCTTGTGCTTATCTTAGGCATCTCTGCTGTTGGATGTAGATCTGCCAAACGCATACATGTAAATGTACATTCTAGTATTAAATACATTTGAAATTACTTGGAAAGAAGTGTTGATTTTGATGTTAATTCTGTTGTGTACTTGCAATTAAGATTGAAGTTAACATTTCCCTTATTCTGTGATTATCTGCCGTTTATATATGCAATATGTTTTCGAAATTAGGCAAACAATTCAAACAAGATATATTTAAAATTCTATGAAATAATTATTATTGTTCCAAATAACTTTTTTTATAACATGAATGTAATGAAACCAACATTTCATTTCATTACATACACTATCCCTGATTTGCTGAAAGTGCAAATGTAGATGTTGCGTCTTACAGTGGCCAAAAAAACAAAAAATCTTATGTCACCAAAAAAAATATGGAAAGAAATCATGGTGGCAAGTCGGCAGAATACTTCCTGCAATACTTCCTGCAAGACTCAGCAAAAAAGTAAGATTTGGATGTAAACGTGAAGATTTTACAAGGTAAGGCATTTTCTGTTAAATCAACTATCAACTATTTCTATGAACGCACTTAATCGAATGTATTTAAAAAGTTATCTACATTTAAAGGTTTGACTTCATGTAAAAACAAATTGTGTACATGAAGTGAAACATTTCACCTAATCAGTGTTACATCATTCCACATTTTTGCATTTTGGATGCTGGTTAGGACAATCACTAAACTACCTTTACGTTTTTTTATTAAACTTAACTTTACTCTATAATTTTTTTGTAAAAGTTTAGATGTTTCTTGTTTTTTTTCTCTTTTTTGACTTATACATGTGAGTTTTGGAAGTAAAATTATTCAATTTTGACTCCAGTTTGGGACATCAATCAAATGCCATGTTTTAAGTTCCAGATCGGGAGAAAGTACGAAAGTTACTGTATCATGCAATAATATCTCAATGTTATTTTAGGAATGTAAAAATAATGTTCAATGTTGAAATGTTACAGTTTAGTTACATAATGTTTAATGAAAGATTTGTTACTTGTTGTCACACGGGTTTTAAACAATTGCTTTAATTGAAGAACTAAATTATGTCATGCTGCTTATTTTTTTGTGACTTCACAAGCAACTGTAAACCAACAATAAATGTTATAATATTTAAATATTTAAGTTTTTGACCATTTATATAATAGAATGAAAGAAATAGGAAGTAATAAGTAAGTAATAAGCTTAAATCACAGTTCATCAGTTGACATACTATATATAGTATAATGTGTGTGTATTATAAATACAAGTATAAACATCCTTTACTTAAATATGAACATGTATTCTATACATGTGGCATATATATGTGAATTTAGGGAATATTTATGTGACATATATAAAAATTTTAATTTTTGTGATATTTTGAAATATATGTTTCATATATGTATAAATGCTATCTTTCTTTAGCTATGAAATAAAAACATGAACAAGTATGCAGTATATGTGTTTTGCATATATTGCCATATATCAGTTTTCGGTATGGGCACACACACACACACACACACACACACACACACACACACACACACACAAACAAAAATTACACGCGTTTGCACATCTATATTTGGGCTGGTAGGTGGATAGATGATTAGATGAGTGGATTGGTTGGGTGGGTGGATGGTTAGTAGATGGATAGATACGTGTGAAGGTAGATAGATAGATAGATAGATAGATAGATAGATAGATAGATAGATAGATAGATAGATAGATAGATAGATAGACAGATAGACGGGCAAATGAATGGATGGATGAAAGTGTGATGGCGGGTCGATAGATGGTTGCTGAATAGATGAGGTAGTTGGGTAGACCCTGCATGCATGTGCACTTATCGAGGATTGTTTAACATGTGTGTGTTCATTCCGAAGTCCAAATCTGTACACCATCGTGTGTACAAACCACCAGAGAATCAAAAACACAGTGAAACACCAGAGACACTCCGAGAGAAGACAAGCTATAAGGGATGAGTGGCAGACTAAAGTACACCGCGAGAAAAAGAGACAGAGCTCTCATCATTTTGCGGCGGCTCCTGAAGAGCAGGCGAATTTTTGGCACAGGCTCTTTTCCTGCTCCAGTGCACTCGTGTTGCCTAGCTACAGCCGACGGGTAGCATTCGCCCCAGCTCTCGCCTGGGCGGAGAGGCGAAACCGAGCATTGATGGCAGACTTTATTTTTATTTTCTTGTTCTAAAGGAAGTACAACATAACATTTTTCCTAAACAAGGACATGCAGCTTTGAATCTCCCCCCACAGCAGCTTGTGTGTTTAGTCAGTGTTAGCGCTGGCAGCCCAGTGCCATTGAATAAGTTCATCTGAATATTTTTATCATTTATTTAATTTAAACCAACATGGAAGTTAGTGCGGTCCGAAAAGCAGTCATGTACCTTCCTCACTTTGAATTTCTAAAGAAAAGCAGGCACATGCCAAATCAAACTTATTACTTATTACATAACTAATTTGACAACAAACACTTTGTTAATAGTTTGTAGTAATAGTATATTTCCGAGCAATTACAAAAATACATATTCACTCTGTAAAACTCAACTTTAATCTTACGCTAAGCTTTATTTACAAAGTTAGGACGCATTTTCAAACAACTAGCAGAATGTTATATTTAAGACATTGTTGATTACTATACAAAACTAATCACACAAATCACACACATTATCCTTTGCTGAATGAGAAAACAAATCAGGGTTATGCAGGGTATTTTTGCTCGTATTTACAATTTTCTTGAAGATACTCAAATGTGCCATGAAGCTCTAGCTTCTGAATTAGCACCTTATCACCAAGAGATCAAATTAGACCATAAAGTGTCACCTCTGACACACTCAAATAACAGCTCCTGATAAATGTCAGGTGTCAGATATCCTTCTATCTGTATAGTCTGTAACCATAAGTGTTGTTACCCCTTAATTGCCCTATACTGAATTGCTAACTTATTTATCTTAGAGAACTAGCTTCTCAACATGTAGCCCAAGTAGAATTAGGATACTGTATGGGGGATGCTTGCTTTAGCTTTCATCACCAGAGATTGAAACATTAAAGAGACAGTGAAATTATGCTTGTAGCTGTAACCCAAATAATGTGTATTATACATGAACCATTTATGTGTAATATGTAAACATGTGTAATCTATATTCTTTTTCAATTTGATATTCATTGCATATAGTTTTGCACAATTTCTAGTCACTTGCACATATCTTGCACATATGATATTTACCTTTATTTATATACTGTGCCTAGAAGCTTCTGTCACTGAGATAAAGTCACCAAATTCCTTGTTTGTGTGAGCACACTTGGTAGCAAAAACCTTTCTGAGTCTGATTCTGATTAATGAATATTTTAAAGTACAGCCATGACATAGCTTAAAATAGGAACGTATCGCTAGTCAATGAAATATTGAAAATATATTATAAGTATTGTAAAGATTGGATTGTAATAAGCTATTAATACTATTGTTTAAAACATTTCCCATTGCTGGGAGTTTTGTATTTTGTATTTATTTAAAATCTCTCCACTCCCTGTTGACTATTCACAGACATGAGCCAGCGAAACGTGACTGAAAACAGGAAGCGAGTGGGTTTCTGAAAGACCTTCATGTAGCACTTAGCATCTGAAGGAGTTTAGCGTTTGTGCTCAGTGCCTTACCCTGGCATTCGAAATGGACAAGCAGAATAAAAACAAGCTATAAATGAAACACATGGACAAAAAATATTGCCAGCAGTAAAGGTTTTAGCATGGCCTTCTGATACATGTTATGTAAGCCTGTTCACAAGTTTGACCTGAATATAACACAGCTCATCAGGGTTACATCTTCTACTTTTTTACATGGTTAAGCTGGGTAAATTGAAGCAAATGCCAGCACTGCCTTACACTTTACTGTGGCTTCAGGGAAGTGTGTTTGTGTGTTTGTGTGTGTTTGTGTGTATGTGTGTATGTGTGTGTGTGTGTGTGTGTGTGTGTGTGTGTGTGTGTGTGTGTGTGTGTGTGTGCGTGTGTTTGTGTGTGTGTGTGGCACTAAAGCCGGAATTGAGTTTTCTTTCATTACACTTAGCTGATAACAGGCTTGCCTGGGTTACTATAGCAACTATAGATCCCTCAGGCTGTACCATGCTGAAGAATCAAGAGAGGAACGAAAAGATATCGCACACGCACACACACACACACACACACACACACACACAAAACCTTAGATAGATAAGACATACACACACATGCACAAACACTGAGCCATGGATAGATAACACACACATGTATACACACACACACACACACACACACACACACACACACACACACACACACACATGCGCACGCACACAGAGTTGTGAATACAGATCTACAGTGTTTGTCTTGTATATTGTACACACTGTACACAGTTCTATACAGTGTTGTATATAGTCTTGTGTATTGTACACAGCATTGTATATAGTATATTGTACTATACAGTATCATATACAGTTTAGTTTATTGTAGTTTTGTGTATGGTCTTGTATACTGTATAGAACATTGTAGACAGTGTTGTGTATGCGTTGTCTTGTATATTGTATGTAGAGTTATAAACAGTGCTGTATATAGTCTTGTATATTTTACATAGTATCTGTTGTCTTCTATACTGTACACAGTGTATGCTTCTATATAAAAAGTAGTCTTGTGTAATGTACAGTGTTGTATATAGTCTGTTTATTCTACACAGTGTTGTGTAGTGTCTTGTATTTTGTGTATTGTTTTGAATATTGGACACAGTATTCTTTATAGTCTTTTGTATAGTTTTGTGTATTGTACACAGTGTTGTATATGGTTTTGTATATTGTATATAATGTCCTATAAGTTCTTGTATATTTTAGATAGTGTCTCTAGTCTTGTATACTGTACACAGTGTTGTGTATGGTCTTGTATATAGTCTTGTGTACTGTATAATGTGGAATATATTCTTGTGTTTTGCAGACAGCATTGTGTAGGGTTTGTATTTTGTGTATAGTCATGAATATTCAACAAAGTGTTCTTTGTTGTATTGTGTATAGTGCTGTATATTGTACATAATGTAGTATGTTTTCAAATATTTTACATAGTACATGTTGTTTACTTGTTTACTGTACACAATGTTGTGTATGGTCTTGTATATAGTTTTGTGTACTGTTCTTTGTTGTATATAGATTTGTGCATTGTACACAGTGTTGTGTATTTTGTGTACAGTCTTGTATATTGTACACAATGTTCTTTGAAGTCTTGTGTACACAACATTGTAATTTATTGTACACTCTGTTGTGTATCATCTCGTATAATAAATGTAGAGTCATATATGTTCTTGTATATGTACAGACTACATATATGTACAGATAGTCATGTATGGTCTTATATATATTTTTGAATACTTAGTGTATATAATCTTGTGTATTGTACACAGTGTTGTTTATTGTCTTGTATCTTGTATATTATGCATAGTGTTATGGATGGACTTTATATTGTATTTGTATATTGTGTAGTATATCTTCTATATTATATTGTTTGTTATGTTCTACATTGTTGTGTATGGTCTTTGAATATATTTGTGTATATTGTAAATGTATGTATACTATATTTGTATTGTACCCTGAGTGTATTTAATGTTTGTATTTTAATAGAGTCTGTTACAGATATTATGTGTATATAGTATTTCATAAAAGTAAGTACACCTCTCATATTTCAGCAATCAGTTCAGTATATATTCTCATGGGATAATAATATAGAAATAAAACTTGGATATACTTTAGAGTTATCATGCAGCTTGTATAGCAGTACAGATTTACTGTCCTCTGAAGATAACTCAACATACAGCCATTATTGTCTAAATAACTGGGAACAAAAGTAAGTAGACCCCAAGTGAAAACAGCTGGACGTCATTTAACCATTCAAAGCCACATGTCCTATTCATGTTCTCATTTATATCTGCTTGACAGGACGATACAAATTTGTGTGTTTTGTATTAAAGCAGTTAAAATTTAAAGCTTCTAAAGCTGGCTCACAAGAAAGCATGCAAACAGTTTGCTGAAGAGAACCTGAACAAGAGTACAAGAGAAGCATGGTGGTGGTAGCATCATGGTCTGGGGCTGCATGAGTGCTGCAGGTACTGAAGAGCTGCGGTCTATTGAGGCAAACATAGAATCCAACATGCACTGTGACATTCGAAAGCAGACATACAATATAATTTCAACATAATAACAACCCCAAACACACCGCCAAGTTAACAACTGCTTTGTTGAGGTAGCTGAAGGTGAAGGTAATGGAGTTGGCCAGTATGTCTCCAGACCTGAACCTTATTGAACACCTGTGGGGCATCAAGCGGAAGGGGGAGAAGCGCAATGTGTGCAACATACACAGTGGTTGGCCGTGTATTTGGTACCTCGGCCTTCAGTGGGGACTTACCCGACTTAACCCTCTTAATACCACCACAATTACGTCGGAATTATAGAAACCATCAATATAATACAAAAATGCAATATAACAAACATTTGTATAACAATTGTAAACAAATGTATAACAACATTTTACCAAAGCAAGCTCCAAACCTCTACACTACAACCACAACTGTGCCACCCATATCATCTGGAGCAGTTCAGAATCAATATTTGTCTAATAACATGACAAAAACATAATTATTTTTTTTTTAAACACAACCTACTTACCAGAGATGCAGACTTATAGTTTGCAGCGCTCCACAGAGGCTGTAAGCTGTACTGCTTGTATTCCCTGGTCTGCAATTGGTGAACAAACCCTTTCCCAGGCTAAGACAAGCTTGCTAGCTTCGGGGTCGGCTGACCTCTCCTTACTATGTCTAGCTTTTTTTGAAAATGTATTTTTAAGCATGTCCGAGACCAAATCATTTTATCTAGAATGTAAAATAAAATCAAAAAAAATTTTTTTAATCTAGACTGTTGGAAAAAATTTATACAATTTCAGCGAACAAATATTAGAATTAAGGTTCTAAATGTAGGTCAGCAGAGAAGGCCACTGATATATATATGGCAATAAACTGCTATTATAACATACTTATTTACTTATTTATAAGCCCTTTATAATAGAGGGCACCACTGAAGGTCTATTCAGGTTCGGCTGCATTTTGTAATCATAATGCAACTTTTACACAACATATTGCAACATATCGATTTTTCATAAGAAAGAGCAAAAATGACTATTATTGTAGTCGGAGCTGAAATAAATGTGCTTTATTTAAGTAAGAAAGTGTTTTACGCTTAACTTGAATTGAACGGATTTAAAAAAAATAAATGATAAAGTAGCGAGCATCCTGCTTCATGCAGGCAATGTGTTCGACTTCAGTAATGTCGGTATACCTATAATTAATGTAGACATGTAAAGTAAAAAAAATTCTTTTAAACACTAAAACTGGATTGGAAAAGTGACCTGGTTAGAGAATTGTGGCTGATGGCGTCTTCTACCGAACAGCGAACACTTCCAGAACTTAGTGATGATGAAATGCTGAGGGATAATAATCAAGATGGAATTTGATTGAAGCCATCTAATCCCTGTCTATCATAGAGCTTATGTGCTTAAGACAAATTATGAGCATTCGTCATTTTTCACCATTCGTGCAAGTGCATGGATAATAAAGAGAAGGGTTTAGTCCTGGAGAAGTAAAACAAATGGCACAAGGGTTCAAAGGTCAAGAACACACCAAATGTGCTGTCGCTGTGAATTCATCCTCAGGGATTGCCCTCCGCCCTCGATGTCTGCTTTCACTCGTCTTTCTTTCATTTCCGATGAAAAAGTAATGAGCTTCTATCCCACGTCCATTAATATCTTGTATGAATACAGAATGAGCATTGTGACGTCTCGCTCTTGTGTGTGTCTTCCTCATTGTTCCCCCTCTCAGGTTTTTTGGCTGACCCCGGCTCTCTGGCTCGCCGCACAGAGAAAGATGTTTGAAAGATGTCAGAGTATTGCACTCGTGTGGTTTCAAAGGACATGCACAAACACACACATATACACACATAAACACACATACCCGCCTGGAGTCATAACCATGACCCTGTTGGCTGCTGTTTGTATTTGCATATTCCATCTATTTCCTCGCTCCCTCCTCCTCGTTCAATCCTTCTCTATAACCCTTCTTTCTCCCTCCTCTCACTAATCATTTCTCGCTCCACTCAGTATGACCCAGCTTTCATTTTCTCTCTCGGTCCCTTTCTTCTGTTTGTGTGCCATCACTCTTATTTCCTGTGACAAATCTGTCATTTTTCAACCTGGTCAGGCCTATAAATGGAGTAAGGACATGAAACATTTCCCGGTGTGCTATTATCAAAATAATCAACAACTCAGTGTGGCCAGATGTGAAGCATACTGTTGATCATTCTCCTGTAATACCATGTATTTTTTTCATATATATTCCTATTGTATCAAAGTCAACATTAATGAAAATTTGGCAGCATATCTATCACAATACTGTTTGAACAAAAGTTTGTGGATACCTAAATATAAGATTTTTTAATTATCCCATTCCACATTTAGTCCCTATTTACTGTTATAATAACCCCCACTCTTCTGGGAAGACGTTCCACTACATTTGAGGTGTGCTTGTGTAGATTTGTAATCATTCAGCCCCAAGGGTGTTATGCTGTCATGCTGAATCTTCTAGTTCAAGTGAAGGGAAATGTGTGGCTCCAACCTTGTGGTAACAGTTTGGGGAAAACCCACATATGTCTGTCTGTCTGTCTGTCTGTCTGTCTGTCTGTCTATCTATCTATCTATCTATCTATCTATCTATCTATTGGTCTATCTATCTATCTATCTATCGGTCTGTCTGTCTGTCTGTCTGTCTGTGTGTCTGTCTCTCTGTCTGTCTGTCTTACAAATTAAAGATTTTTACACACGTCCACAAAAATTGTTGCATTTGTAGGAAAAAAGCAGCACAATAATGTTCAAAGTATTAAACTGTTCAAAATTGTCAAATATATAGCTTTCATATTTTGTCTTGTCAGCATTCAAGCATTCTAAATGAATTAATAAATATAAAACCTCATAAATAAACAGCCCTGAAATGTGCACATAAAATTCTCCAAGTAACAATCAAATGAAGGTGCAAGATCTACTGAGACATTTTTTAAAGAGCGGGGATTATTGATAAGTTAGCATTAACTATTAAACAAAAGTGCGACATTCTACATACTTGGCATAACAGACGATCGACTAGAGAGCCGTTCTGATCAGAAGAAAACACAAAAGGCACAAAAAGAGATCTCCTGTGTTGGTTGAAACCACACATTCCCAACATTTTCTGTGTTGCTGTTGCATGCTTCCCAATAATAGCTGCCTTTATAACATGGAGTGTTTTGTATATATATTCGGCAGTGCATTGTGCTTGTGTAGGAGTGCGAGTTCACTGAATTCGCTTCGGCACCCTCCCGCCTCCGGCCCTCCGCCCAAAATAGGCTAACACGCCGAAAAATATGCCTTCATCACTCTCATTTTTGCCTGACCCACCCCAAACACACACACACACACACACACACACACACACACACACACACACACAGGGATAGACACACTAATGGAAAAAGTAGCACAGAGCTTTTTAGGGTACAGAAAAGCACACGTTTTTCTAAAAGTGGACTTCATTCAGACCTGCACTTTTATGGTGCTACTGGGTCTCACTCGCTATTACCTCTATTACACAACCTCACGATTCAGGGTCATACACACACACACACACACACACACACACACACACACACACACACACACAAATTCTGCACTCCCTGTATAGCGTGAGTAGATACAGCTGGAAACACATATTGAAATGCAAAGCAACTGCCCGATGTAGTTTATATTTATGCCGGCTCTAAGAGTGCATGTGTAGGTCAGAAAAGGTCACACATGTGCGTATTGGCGAATGCATTTGCATGCTTATAGGTTTTCTGTACTCTTGCGTGTGACCGCAAGATTAATGCTCAAAACCTTTCCATAAATCTTTTGCCTTCTTATTTACTGTCTCTCAACCCTCTTTGTCTCTCTTTCTCTCTCTTTCTCCCTCTCACGTGCTCTTTTTCTTGCTCTTTCAGAGGCAGCTGGTGTGGTGGCAGGGATGTACCCGGTGGGAGTGTATGAACACACACCCTTATCCCTGCTCATGACAGCACACTTTGTGTACACGGTCTCACACAACAACTTAACATGCTCTCTCTCTCTTCCTGTCTCGACCTCCCCCTCTTCCTCATACACACACTTACATATATATATATATATATATAAAACCCATATAGTGTGTGTTATATATACAATCACACACATACACACACACACACACACACACACACACACACACACACACACACATCTCTGATAAACTGTAAACTGTTGTTCATGATAACACATCTCTACGAGGTGGTGGAGAATATCCCTTAGGAAGCTGCTTTTGCTGATAATCAGCCACCTGGATAATGTTATTAACACTAAGTTGAAGCTTTTAGCCAACTAAAGCCCACTGAAATATTCTATAGGGTTTATTTACACAATATACAATCAGGGGTCACATGCACACCTGCTCAGAGACACTCTTACAGAAAACTTTGGGATATAGAGTCAGACCCCGACCTACGACCACTCAACTTAACTTCGGAGATACGACGGTCACCTCCGGCAAAAATAAATAAATAAATAAATAAATATACATCTTACTTTTTATTTACATAATTTGTATTATGTAAAAAATTTTAAAGTTTTTTTTAACACCAAATTTAAAAAAAAATCAGTTTTAAACAATTACAGTGACATTCAAAGTTTTTCCACTGTAATGAAAGTGGTTTATAAGATTTATAAAAGAACACCTCTCTGTAGAAAAAAAAAATTTCTGAAATATATGGCGTGATGTGATTGTGCCAAGTAGGCAGAGCCTAAGTCTAAAAAGTTAACATTTTTCTGATAATGTAGAGCTTGACAATTTTGATAAATGGCAATTTTCATCATTTTGATACATTTTGAGGTGATTAAACAGGTGAAATTGGCCTGTTCACGTTCTAATATATTTCTTTCTACAGTGTAAAAGAAGACATGGTATGATTAGGAAGTTGTAGCTCAGTGGTTACGATGTTGGAATTCTTATATCTTTTTGAGTTAAAATTCCAGCACCACCAACTGCTACACCTGGATCCTGTAACAAGACTCTTAACTCTTAACTACTGAGTTGTATAAATAAAATGATTGTAAGCTGCTCATCGAAAAAATGAAAAATGGAATTATTTGAAAAATGTTAAAACACTACTGAAAAAACCTCCTCTACTTGCCATTTCTCCGTTGTTCGGTCAAATGTTTTTCGTTTTTATGCAACAAACTAGATAAAAAGGCAAAGTCACCCATGTTGTGTTGACAGATGGCTGATTTTGTATTTTTTTCCCCTCTCAAAGCAGACCCTATGTAAGATGGAGAACAGGAGAAAAGATGTTAACAGACTGTCTGACACCTACAGTCAAACATGGAGGTGGAAGCTTAAGGTTTTGGGGTTGTTTTGGGGCGGAGAAGGTTGGAAACATAATTTTAGGTGAATGGAATTCTGAACAAACATGGCTTCCAATTCACACTTCAACACCAGGCAATTCCATCTGGACTGTGATGAACTGGAACCAAATTCACCATACAGCAAGACAATGACCCAAACATAACCTCTTGATGTCACCCAAATAAGGATGGGTTTCCCTTTTGAGTCTGGTTCCTCTCAAGGTTTCTTCCTCATGACATCTAAGGGAGTTTTTCCTTGCCACAGTCGCCACGGCTGCTCATCAGGGATAAATACACATCGTTCACCTTAACTGTTAATTTCTGTAAAGCTGCTTTGAGACAATGTCTGGTGTGAAAAGCGCTATAGAAATAAACTTGACTTGACTTGACATGACATGACATAAGTCCAAGCTCTGGAATCTTTAGTTAGAGAGCAAAGTCACATGGAGATTTTTTTATCATGAAATGACCTGCCCACCTAATCCTTTTAAACTGCTCTGATATGAGCTGGATATGAAAATCAAAACGAAATCTCCAACTAGTGAGAAATATCTTAGGCAAATTTTACAAGAGGCATGGCAAAATATTTCATCTGAATGTTGGAGAAAAGAACTGTCCAGCTGCTGAGAGTGTGTAAAGCTGTAAAGATACATATATAAAATGTATACTGTATATATACTGTTTAGTCAAAGGAAATCTTTATACTGTAAATTTTATTAAGTTTGGTATTATCATTATTTAATTAATATATTTTTTGAATTTTTTAGACAGACATGCAGTATGCAGTATATACAATGTTAAGCTTTTAGCTATAAACGTTCCTGAATTGTTAATAAATCGAATAAAGTATTGTCAGTCATTTAACACAGATTGGCAATCCCATGGCGTCCTGAGTAAAAGGAACTTTGTGTATATTTTATTTTTGGCTGCACGGTTTGAACTTGAAATTTCCCTCGGTACTCAATGACACCGTGACAGTGTGAGGCTGCACGGAATATCCCAGTTCACCTGAAGGCGAACATAAATAACCGAACACTGAGTTGTTTTGCAGCGGGGACACGAAGCCTGGCCACTATTACTCTGGCACTGCAGCGAATGTTGTTTTATTCATGTAATATATACACGACAGTACCATACCTGGATGTGTACATTGTCTATGGATGCTGGTGTGGATATTGAATAAAGAGAAAATGAAAAAAAAAAAAAATCTGGATTAAAAATGATGCGTGAGGCTGAAACAGGATTGTCACGAGTGAGTCAGTGGAGAAAACGAGAGAATGCGTGTGAGAAGTAGAGGGAGGGAGAGATACGTACCCCTGGCAGAGTTTTCTGTTCGTGCAGTGCATTCTGGGCTTTGATGGCTGACTCACGAGCGCAGTAGGTGAGGAACGCGCAGCCTGGAGAACAGAGAGGAGGATTAAAGTAATACTGCACATGCCCACACACTACTGCCCACACAAACACACACACCACACACATGCACACAAACTCACTCGCTCTGTCACTCATACACTGACACAAATGTGTAAACATTCACGCGGTCTCTTTTCAGATTTTATTTTACACACACACTCACACACGTTTTTTTCGCAGTTCAACCTGTCACGCTCTCTAAATGAATTTTATTCTTTGGACAAATAGTATTTTATATTACGTAATGCAGCATTTACATATTTTAATATGTTCATAGATGTATAATCATGTACAATTTGTCACCCGTTGTAATCTATTGAAACATGGTTGCCAAGTCACTTAAAGATCCACAGTGTTTTGTTTTTGTAAATGCTACTTAAAAAAAATTCGATTTCAGAAAGTGATAATCATAATGGATTTTTTTTTATTTGAATTAAAAAAGGGGATTAAAAAAAACAAAATTGAAAAAACATTCTTGATTATAAATGAATATCTATCTTACAAACACTAGTTTTACATCACATGATTGTGCCAAGTGGGCGGGGCTTAAGTTAAGTAACAGACAGACAGACAGACAGACATACAGATTAGATAGATAGATAGATAGATAGATAGATAGATAGATAGATAGATAGATAGATAGATAGATAGATAGATAGATGTTGTTCAAAGCAATTTAAAAGTTTTTAAAGCCAACCAATTTCTTCACATAACTCAATAAAAAAAAATCAATCGAGACATAGAAATGTTTTGTCAAAGCAAAATATTTGTAGTATTTTTACAATCATAGACATAATGATGCATGATTTTTGTTCCTATTTTTTATTTTTTTTTATCATGTTGCTCTAGTGCAGAGATCTCCAAACCCCCTAGTAGTGGAAGAGTTGTTACTGGGCCAGAAAAAACATTCGGGGAAAAATATCTATATAATCATGGCACTGTATTATTTATTGTTTTTTGCCATTTAAGAGCCAACATCCAAATTTAAATACAGCACATTTTCATTAAAGCATAATTCCCACACTTGCAACAGGTTCAGCTAATTATTAGCATTACATGCTAAACAAACATCCGTCAAAACGTTCTTTAGAGGAGGAGGTTACAAAAAAGACCAAGTGATAATGAAGAGACAGCTACTGTACAGTAGTCTACAAAAAAGGAAATGGAAACATGAAATCAGCCTTTGAACAAAACTATGAGAGACTCACATATCTATTTAATGCACGTGATTAGAGACCCCTGACAAGTGTACCCTCTAAGACAGCTTTTGAAAGGCCTTCTTTCATTTTGTTTTCATCCTAAGACTGTATTTTTAGCTACAAAAGCAAAGGCTGTAAACATCTGTAGATTTCTCACATGCTCTCTGATGGTAGCAAGCGAAAAGCCAGTAGTCTTGAAAAGAGTTGCAGGGTGACTTGAAAAGCAGCACGAACAACAGGGACACAAAGAGGATTTACAAAGCCACGATCACGCCTCAGTTACAATGCATATACAATACAAAACTCCTCTGCTAAAGAAGACAAAGAATCCTGCTGAAAATCTAGGGAGAGTCTTGAAATTGCAGTTCCATCAAAGGGAATCTTTGTCATTTTCTATCCTACTGATTTGTAAAAAAATAAAAATAATAATCATAATAATAAATCAAAGTTAAAAATGCCAAAATGCACCCCACAATCATTAATGGTGCTACTCTGTGGTGTCCAAATATACTCCTTGTCTTTGGTAATACTTATGTTTCAATTTGTAACTACAAATCATGTGTCTAAAAACTACAAATGTGTCAAAATACCTATTTGGCTTCACTACATGACTTAATTTTTTGCTGCATGAATATGAGAAAACCGGAACTACTTTTTTCTGTGTCGTTCTAACAATAACCTAAAACAGTTTTTAAAGACTTTCTTTAATTCATTTTATTGTCCATAGACTTAAAATCAAATTTTTTATTTGGATTTATAGCACCATATATTGTAGGGGCGTTCAAGTCAAACAGGGATTTTTATTGTTACAGGTATACAAATGGATGCTAGTGTGTCCTATTACTGAAAGGTCTCGCCAGTCCAGAGACTGTTAATCAAGATGGCAGACAACAGCATAAGTGTATGCATAGAACAGCGTGTGGTGAAGGGGTTGCTTGTAAACGAAGGTGTAAAACCTGCGGATATTTACAGAAGACTTCAAGCACAGTACGGTGATGAGACGTTTCGCCGCAGTAAGACGTCTGAATGATGTAAACGTTTTAAAAATGGCCATTGTTCTGCCACTGACAAACCCTCGTGTGGTGATTCCCTGATGACAAAGTGAGGCAGGCTGTCCTAGGATGGTTTAGGTGTACTGAGAAAACTTTTGAATGTTTCCAGGGTTTAAAAGCTGGGATAAGTGTAATAATTTAGCAGGGGAGTATGTCGACAAATAGATGCAGATTTCACGCCCTTATATGCTTTACATGGGATGGAGTAGAAGATCTCCTGCTATAGAGCTCTGAACCTCAACCCTATTAAACAAAAATAAATGTGAACTCTTACTGGAACCCAGACCTCCTCACCTCACCTACATCAGCACCTGACTTTAATAACACCCTTGTGGCTAAATGAATCTTCACAAATCTGCACACACACACACACACACACACACACACTCCACTATCTGGTGGAGCATCTTCCCAGTAGAGGGAATTATAAGAGAAAATGTGAACTAGATGTGGAATGCAATGATCAAAAAGCACACACCATTATGACCAGGTGTCTGCAAACTTTTGGCAATATAGTGTATCAGCAATAAATATTAATAATATATATCTGCATCCACATTCTGTCTGGATTAATACAAAATTGCAGGCTCAATAATATTCATTCTCATTTGGAGGACTTTATATTTTAAGTAGTTTAAATTCAAATGCATGTTTTCAGGGAATATCAAAGGCGTAACACATTGGACACATACTGATATGGCAGAATGAGAATACGTATGTGCGTATACACACATACACACACATACGCATACACAGAGATCCTATAAACAAGTGCAAGCCTTAAATTATTCATGTATTAACATATGAAGTGTAGCAAGAAGAAGATAGAAAACAACATCTATATGCTTTTTTTATTCTCCTTCAATCATAATTGCTCTCAAGTGAGTTTGAGTCAGGTTGAAAAGACTGTGATGAGATAGAAGAGGGGGGAAAATATCAATAAATAAAGGGTGAGAGAGTGAAGGAGTGGAATAGCAATGGTAGTTTTGATGTTTGACTGGCTCTGATCACAGTATTGCATGACTGCCTGGAGAAAATAGGAGAAATGTGTGTGTGTGTGTGTGTGTGTGTGTGTGTGTGTGTGTGTGTGTGTGTGTGTGTGCCACCAATAGGGCTTAATGCAAAGTCAATACCAACACCTGCATATCTGTCAAAATTGGCATGTAGTGTCTGAGGCAGGGTTGCAGTGCAAATACCAATAACTATATGTGTATTTATATTTATACTCAAAGTGGGTAGGGTTTTAACTGGAAGGGTCTTTCTTTCTTTCTTTCTTTCTTTCTTTAATTAATTAAGCAAAAACCCTACAGTACAACAAAGAAAACTGTGGTCAGAGCACAGGATCAGCCATGATACTGCACCCCGAGAACACACAGGGTTAATGGCCTTGCTCAAGGGCCCCAAGACTGGCAGCTTGGTGATAACAGGGCTTGAACTGCCAACCGTCCGATCAGTAAACCCAAGCCCTTAAACACTGAGCTACCAGCTCTCCCACTAGGCCACCAGAGTCACTAAAAACACTGGGGAAAAAACATTTACATTTATGGCTTTTTGCAGACACTTTTATTCAGAGCAACTTACAGTTATCTCAATTATATAGTTGTGCAGTTGTGGGTTATGGGCCTTGCTCAAGGGCCCAGCAGGGGCAGCTTGGTGGTGCTGGGAATTGAAAATCTAACCTTCTGATCAGAAGTCTAACATCTTATCCACTGAGCTACCACCTCCCAAAACAGAGGTAGAAATGGCAGCGCTGCCAGCATGGTGTGGCAATTACAATCCCACTGGTGTTTTTACAATCCAGCTTTTCAGGTTATTAGTTTTGTTTGTACCTGACATTTAGTTGGTTTAATTTCCCAAAATATACACAAGCTAGTAACCTGTTTTTTTTTTTTTTTAATAGCCTACTTTAAACCACCATGACCGTGACCAGGAGTTCACTAAAGATGAAGGAATGAAAACTGTTGTACAAGCTTTACAATTGTCTTCTTGTTGTACACCAGTTTTGTTTCCTAAAGCTAAAGCTATTGCAAATAATAAAACCTAAAAAATCCTCAGTGGGACATAAACCAATATTTCACTTGTTCACTTCATCCCAAACCTAATTGCCTTTTCAGTCCTGGTGGTAAAAAAAGACTGGCAGATATAGCCGTTGAAAATTTAATTCCCTCAGGGGGATCACAAGAGTCCCCTCTGATCTTGTGTCATGACCCCGGGGCGAGGTCACAGTAACCCTGGATGTCATCTGGGTCGAGGTGAAGGCGTGAAATAGGGCCTCTCGGGTGGCTGGATAAATTGATCAGAGCCTTCAATCAGCGCTGCTTTATATGACTGTCTTCTCTGGAGCTTTAGACTCGAGAGAGAGGCTTGTTGTGCATGGGTCAAGACTTTAACGACCTCTTTTCAGCACCTCCTCTCCCACCCGCTCCAAACCCCCTTGTGGACGGTCCGCCAATGATTTCCAATAGCTGGGGCATGAATCAGTCAATCCTTATGTTTATATCCCTTTTACTTTCATTCTGGGGTGGAGTCTGTGTGTCTGAATCGCTGCTGGAATGATCAGTGTTACAGTAACCTGCAAAATGAGTTTACTATTTAAAACTTGATAACTCCCTCGAAAACCGTGCAAGCGTTTATTTTTTTCGTGACAAAATACAGGTCAGTGCCGATGCAAATGGACTAATTTACCACCCGTGGTGCGATTTTACTAAGCCTGAAAGTCACTTTAGGAACAACGGCATGCACAAATTACATTTACATGCCTAATTGACCAGTTTAATAACTTATATCAACAGAAATCTAAGTGCCTTTTTTAACACCACTTACAAATACTGTTCAAAATGATACAAAGTTTGTATCACTATCAACATATGGATGGTGAGTTCAGGGATATAAAGGGTCTAATAGCTCCGGTATATAATGCTGCATATTCGCATGAAGAACTCCATGCTATACGAGTAAACACTGCGTATCTTATCCTTATGTTCTAGAAAAAAGATGACAGGTTTAAGACAGGTTCTGGGTATCCAGCAGGCAGCAGAGCGCTGTGAGCTATAAGTGAGGCTGAGAGCGGTGGTCATGGTGAGCCCAGGCTGCAGCGGTCTGAAGCAGTGTGTCAGTCAGGGATCAAAGGCAAATTGGCACAGACGCTGCATTCGCTAGCCAGAAATCACACACTCTCGCTCGTGTTCTCTCCAGCAGACACTTCTCTCTTTCTCTCGCTTCCCTTCAAGGAAGATACATAGAGCTTTATTTACTGTGGTTGGCAACTCATTTCGCAGAAACTCTCACACAATGAGGGGGAAGGAGTAACTCACTTCACTAGAGTGATCACCCATGTGTGTATTTCTACACACTATTATATTAGACTAATTAAAATTCTGTAATAGAGATTAAAAAAACTGAAAAATTGTTAGATTTTTTAATTATTTTAATTATTTTTTTTTGTAGTATTTGTCAACCACTAAAGAAGACGAGAAAACAATTGTAAAATGAATGTTTAAAAAAAAGATAAGTTACGCCGTAAGTCGAAGATGGTACTATGACTGTGACAGTCTTTCCTGCTTCATGCTGATTTATAATTTTCATTTTCTTCTCCAAACTGATGACTTTCCTCTTCTTTTTTTCACTACCAGCAGGAGACATACTTGTGCGCTTTTAAGACATTTAAGCTTTTGAGACAGTTTTACTATATCGACACATTGCGAGAGATACGCTCATCCTGTACATTGTACACTGCTGCCTGTGCCTGTTGTGTGAAATTCTAAATATACCATTTACCATTTTGTCGTATAGCTCATCATCGTAAGATCGAAAAATTGTAAGTCAAAACAACGTAACTCAGATACCATATGTATATATATATATTATATGTACAGTAAATGATGTAACCAATGTATGTGTTTCTTGTTTGTCCTCTTCGGACATTATATTTACTAAAATGCCATATTATTAAAGTAATATTAATTAATTATTATTATTTGTATTATATTTGTGTGGGTCCCTGGTGGTCTAGTGGTTAGGATGCGGCGCTCTCACCGCTGCGGCCCGGGTTCGATCCCCTGTCAGGGAACCAACCCCAGCCATTAGGGTTGCACAAGCCTTAGTGCCGGTCCCAAGCCTGGATAAATGGGGAGGGTTGCGTTAGGAAGGGCATCCAGCGTAAAATCATGTGCCAAATCAAACATGCAGGTGGTCCGCTGTGGCGACCCCTAATGGGAGAAGCCGAAAGAAAGTTTTTATTTTTTATTTGTATTATTATATTTATTCTTATTATCATTATTTATATAAATGTTCAACATTTTATTTAGAAAAGGTTTATACCAAAACAGATTTATAATGTAATCACTAAATAATTTTTTTTAAATAGATACATCATAATAATTATTATAATAATCATCTATATTTATTGATTAAAAGACTTTTTATTATTTAAAATTTTCATTTTATAATTCTGATTATTATAAATGTTTGTGTTCATTTAATATGCAATAAAGTTTTACCAAAACTGACTTTTAGTTCAACCAATAAATAAGAAATGTTTATATTACTGAGCTGATATATTGAGATAAATCAGCTGAAGAAATTGCATATTACATCAATTCATTCATTTATCTTCTGCAAACAGCTTTATCCGGGTCAGGCTTGTGAATCACAGGAACACTGGATATGAAGCAGGAATACCCCCTGGGATGGATCGCAAAGCCCCATGTACACACACATTCACACACACATTCACACACTCGTTCACACACTCATTCACACCGATGTGTAGTTTAACTTTCTGGCACCTTCTGGCGTCTTTTTTGGAGAAGGGAGAAAATCCACACGGTGAGAAAATGTACAGAAATTCTAAGCAGCCTGTAACCCAAACACAATTGAAACCACCATGTCGTTAGGTGCAGAAGAATGATCCATAGATTTCATTGGTAGCCCATCGTAAGTAGTTTCAATTGTTATTATAATTCCAAATGAATTTCTATTATCCTACAAGAAAAACTATGTTCTCAATAAGATTGCTAAAATAAAATGTAAATGAATTGTAATATGAATCCGAGTGATATTTTTATAAAAATAAATCTGTCAAAGTAAGTTATATTTAGCAAATCAGTGCTGTATTCTATACATGACTGCCGTATTGAAAAATGCTGAGCAGTCTGAAAAGGTTCAATAAGGAATTCCTTCTTATAATTCCTTATGATACTGAGAAACATAAAGATACAATCAAACCTCGACACAATGATCAGCTTCTTGACACACCGAGACCCAAAAAACCAAGACTTTCTAAGGTTTTGATCACATTCATATCAGCGATGGCCTGGAGAAAGGCTTCTTTTCAGACTTTCCTCTCGTCCTGTGCCATTGTTCCAGACACAAAGCTCACCCCGCTCCTGTATAATTGCCTTGTAATGAGTGGCATTATAAATATATATATGTGTGGTCGTCTAGTGGAACCTGTAAACCTTAATTAAGTCAGTCGCATTCAGATCTGCCCAACCTCGGCCCTCAGAGCAAAGCTGTGTGTCAGGAGTGCACAGACCACCCCATGTAGAACTAATCACTCCCTCGTTCTTTCTCTCTCATCCCCCACTCATACACCCACACACACACACACTCTCTCCCTCTCTATCTCTTTCTCTCTCACACACAAAGAATGCCATTTAACAAAAGCACAAGGGGTTACCACGCTTATGCATTCAAACTGCACACCTGGGCCCGCTTTTCGATATTTATAGCAAACTGTTTCTACAGCGGAGGGAAAACCGCACGTGCAGGTAAACACAGTGTGACAGAAGTCATTTGTATCGCTCTCTCGTGCAGTGATTTATAGAGGTAACTTTTGGAGAAGAGGCAAAAGGACCTTACTCTGCGTACGTGATCGCATTAGCGTACCTTTTTTCAATTCGGATCCCGAAAACAGAAAGAGCACTGAATAAATACGAATCCCAGCGCAAAAAAACGGCTCGGCGTGTCTCGTTTATCACGTTCGCCTTCCGTTAGTTCGTGTTTATTAAGGGAGTACTGCTTTTAATGTAGCAATAGAGAACGATATCTCTGGATACGGCTCGCTCGTGCTTTCTGACTAACATCAGATTCGACAGAACAGGAGTTAACGTGTGTTTTTAAATTAACTACATTATGTATGAGATTCGTATTAACGTGCCAGTCAGTGGTGGACAAAGTTCATAAATCATGTACTTGAGTTGGATTTGAGTTACAGTAGGTAAAATATGGCGCCAGTTAAAGTAAAAAGTGCTCCCTTTAAACTTTTTCTTGAGTAAAAGTACTAAAATATCTGCCTTGAAATTTACTTAAGAATCCGAAGTACTATGACTTATTATGGCTATAATGTTCCTATTATCATTTTTATCACAAGACTCTTTGCTTAATCAACTTAGTTTATGTGAAAATACTCTGTTACTCTTAGCACAACAATCTATTCCTAGAATGATATTAATGAATTAAACACTGATTGATATCTATAAAAATTATGAATCCAATTATATCATGAGCCCAAAACCTTTGTGTAAACGTGCAAATGAGGCCACGGGTGTTGTGGCGAGTTTGAGTCAGGATTTTCTTCCATCATTTATTCCTTTCAAAATGTTCTGCTTGGTGTTGAACTGATGCAGAACTGTATATTCGTGTAAGTAGAAACCACCAAACGGCAAAAAAAAAAAAAAGTTTAAAACAGGGTGCAATCTGAGTGGTGGCTTTCTGTGTGGTGGACCAGTTAAACTGTTTTCCATTTTTAAATAAAAGAAAAACTGATTTAACAAAAAGTAGTTGAGTAAAATATTTATTTTCTGTACTTTTTTAGTATATTTGATTATGAAGTATCGTGAAGTTAAAGTGAAAATCTGCCCAAATAGAAATACTTCAGTAAAGTACAGATACGTGAAAAAGCTACTTGAGTACAGCACTTAAGTGTCAGTTATTTACTCTGTATTCAGTGAAACGTTTGGATGAATACAAGTGATTTTTCGTGTTTTTCAAACTTGTGTCATGTGCTCACATGGCCAGGCCCCAATCTTTCACACAATAACAACAGACATAGTAATAATAAAAAACAGCTTTTTTTTTTTTCGCCACTATGCCACTGATGATAATTATTCTTATTTTAAGCAATAAATAATAATGTAGTCTGCCATAAATTATGCAGACTGTGACTTCATAATGGAGTACCACATCAGAATTATAAAAATGGAGAAAAAGCGGACGAACGAATAGCGATTAAAACAAAAAGAGGTCACAAAGGTGCAATTTATGGTTTGCTTTACCTCCTGACAAATGGTTTCATATATTCTAAAGTGGTGATCGCAGCATTAAGGTCTATTCATAGTCTAGCTATAAAGTCCCGATGGGAAATTCATAAAAGGTCGCTTTACCTGGCTCAGACCCAAGCTTAACTTCTGCTAGTATAATAAACATTTCACGACTACGAGGCAGCTACATATACATTTTATTAGTAGGTTTTGAAAAATGTTAAGAAATCCAGAGCAAAAACTGCAAAGATTCATCATGTCATCATGAGATCAGAGCTGTAGTCTAATTAAAGCCTCAGCGTGCATTCTGTGGAAACGACGTTAAATACGGGCATCGTGTGGTGGCTTCTCTTGCATGCACATTGCAGTTGAGAAACTTCTGACAAGCTCCACACCAACACCTTAGATTGTTTTTTACAAACAAGTCATGTTCAAGCCATTGCAGCAATCTATAAAACAATTCTAACTTAAAGGCAGCATGGCACGATTGAATGAGATAAAGCTACAAATGAATGGGGGTCTATTTTAGCAGTATTTCGTCATAGACAGGACTCGGTTTGATGGGCTGGTGCTGAAAGTGGGACCTGGCAAAGGAAGGCACAAAGCAAGGGCAAAAACACCAAATCTGATTGCCCATGAGGTACGTATGGTCTTTGTCATCTTACATGAAAAAATTACTTTTTTTTTTTTACACATCACTTTTTATACTTGCGTCTCAGTTCTCTCAGTATTTGAAATAGTTTATATCGCTGTATAAAACATATAAGAATTTGCCAATATTTATGGATTTTTGTTCTGGGTTTTTCCCGATTTCACAAACTTCAAGCCAAAAAACTGAGCGACATAACATTAGACCAATGAAATTTCCGAACGGAAACGAAAAAAATGCACCTCACCTGTGTTCTGAGCTGCACGGCATCGGGAGAAAAAACTTCCACCGATGGTGATTTTTAAATGCACGACGAAGCCAAAAGAATAACTGAGAATAATAGTTGTGAAAGGAAGGAGAAAGACCGTGAACAATGACCTTCTTGGTAGGCTACTGTTCATATACAAGCCGTTGTAACGCTTTGAGTCTGGGTCATGGGAAAGCTTGCTAACTCCAGTTACAACAGACACATATAAGTACAGACAGGTTTCCAAAACTCGTGCTTTTTTTTTTTTCTTGGCAACAGCGTTACGGTTTAGTCAAAGAAACTTAGAAATGAGCATCAGAAAATAATTAGGACATATTCCTTGGTCTTGCACACATGCAGTAATACCGTAAAAATGTTGTGGCAGCCTATTCCCAAAATGCCGCTCTGCTCTTAAAGGAGCCACAACATATTTCACCCGTTACACCGTGTAACAGACACTGTCTTTCATTAAAGCCTGCGTGAAGTTCATTAGTTTCAGTGTAGACAGGTGCGGCTTATTTATGTTCAAAATAAAATAATATTTGTAAAATTCAGTGGGTGCGGCTTATATATGGGTGCGCTTAATAGTCCGGGAATTACGGTATATAAATGTATCATTCAAACTTTTTCATTTTTCATTGGTCGGCCATGAAACAGCCCTATGAAAGGGCCCTAAGAGTGGCAGCTTGGAAATACTGGGGTTTAAACCCCCCAACTTTCCAATCAGTAACTCAGAGCATTAACCACCTAACTACAGTACCACATTCCCTGTAGCACTGAGTAAGTGAATATTTGGCTTTATGTGTGTCTATGGTAGCATGTGTTTAGCAGTGTCTGTCTTGCATTGGTGGCTGTTAGGAGTTGAAATTTGCCACAACAAAATTGAAAGGAAATTGGATTACAAAGTTGAAGACTTAAAATTTCCATGAAAATGAATCCATTTAAGTTTGGCAGAGTAGAAAAGGCCTTTTCCTCTCCTGAAACCTATTCATTAATACGCATTTGTAAAGC
>MU551724.1:516918-604611 GCA_024362625.1 Silurus asotus
GCAGCACCAAGCAGAGATTTGGTGTATGCAAAGGTGGTTAAAAGGATGGAAAAATAACTGAGCAATTGCAAAAAATATATATATATTTGTCATCATAACAAAGCAACACGGCGCGCGCACGAGCCGGATGAAGCGCGTTACCTTTGTGCATGCCGGTGTAGCGGTCCTTCAGCACGGTGAGCTCGTGGATCTTGCCGAACTGCTCGAAGAGCGGCTTGAGGTCCTTCTCCTCGAGGTTGCGCGGAATTTGCCCTACGAAGAGCTTGATGGCGTCCTGGTCCTTCATGGCGCCGCCGTCGGCGTGGATCACGGAGCCGGACTCGGGGCCGCTCATGGGCTTGGGGAGCGCGAGGTGCGCGTGCTGCGGGCTCGTGGCTGCTGAAAGTGGTGCGGGTGACGCGCCGAGGAGCGCGCTGGCGTGGGCGGGCTGCGGGGGAGGCTGCTGTTGCTGCTGCTGCTGCTGATGCTGATGATGCTGCTGATGCTGATGCTGATGTTGCTGCCGCCTCGCTTCACTCTGCGTGAATCTGGCCATTCTGTGCCGAGCGCGCCGGAGACAAGCGGAGCGGAGCGGAGAGGAGAGGCGCGGGCAGGCGGGAGGATAATAATAACAACATACACACGCGCACGCAACACACACACACACACACACACGCACACACACACGCGGGGGCGGGCTTCTACGCGCACACACATTCACCACATGCACACACACATACGCGCGTCCACGCGTGCGTGAGCGCCTGTATAGGAAAGTAGAGAGCGCGCAAGGTTTTTTTTTTCTTTCATCCGACACATGTCGCGCTCGCGGCCTCTGTTGAATGATGGAGGGGGAATGAGGGAAACGTGGGGCATCGAATCACTATCGTGGCTCTCTCGTGCCCCCTGGAGGACATCGTGTAGTAGTTGGTGTAGTGTGGAATTACAAATATATAGTGTATATATTTTTGCGATGGTACAAATGGGCAAAACAAACATCACACTAAAAGATTATAATTTTTTTGCTTAGTCATGTGTCAGTTGACACAACATTGTGTTGAATGCATGTAAGTTCATGCAACGTACAGTGAACATTAAATATGCATAAGTGCAATGCTTAGGCTGAGTATTAAAACGTGCATTTGTTTGTTTGTTTATTTGTTTGTTTGAGCCAAAAATACAATACAAGTCACTAAAAGAGAACAGCATTTATAATATGGGCAATATAAAAAAAATATGTCATTATAATATATCTGGTAATGGTAACAATTATACCAGGCATCTAAAATCTCCCATTGCATTTGCAGTTATTGTTAAAATTTATTTATATATTTTTTTTTATTTTAATATAATGACTGTGACTGAGACTGTGTGCTTTGGTCAGAGGAGACAAAGATACAGCTTTCTGGCAAAGAAAACACTCTAAGTGGGTCTGGCATAAAAAAAAAGATGAGTATGTGGATAAGCACCTTATGACCACTGTGAAGTATGGTGGAGGATCTGTGATGCTGTTGGCCTGTATCTCTTAGAAAAACCCGGGAAAACCTTGTTAGAGTGCATGGCATTATAAACTCTTTGAAATACCAGGACATTTCAAATCAAAACCTCATGGTCCCTTGTCAGAAAGCTGAAGAGGGGTCGTCATTGGGACTTCCAGCAGGATCATGATCCAAAATATGTTGCAGAATCGACACAAAAATGGTTAAACAGACAAAAAATCAAGCTCCTCCCATGGCCATCTCAGTCTCCAGACCTCAACCCAATTGAAAACCTGTGCAGTGAGCTGAAGAGGAGAGTGCATAAGAGAGGACACAGGACTCTAGATCTAGAATGATTGTAAGAAGGAGAATGGTCAAAAATCCCGCACTCTGTATACTCCAGTCTTGTGAAATGTTATAGGAAAAGATGAACTGCTGTCTTGTTGACTAAAGGTGGTTGTATGAAGTATTACATCAAGGGGGCCACACATGATTTCAGAAATGTTTTTCAACTGAATAACTGTACTTCGATTAAAGGTTGCATTTTTCTTCTTCTTCTTTTTTTTTTTTTTGCATTGTGGTTCTATATTGTTAAAAACATTTATTAGAAGCCTAAGCACACATTAACCAGGGGTGCCAATAATTGTGGACGGCTCTGTATATAAATAAATACTGTATATCGATTCAAACACCGCACATAAACATAAATACTGTTAATCAATATAATGACTGCATAGATACGTAAATGCCATAAATCAATACAAACACCACACATATACATACATACAATAAATGAACACAAATATATTTAAGTTATATTTCAATACATACATAAATTAATACATATATACATTAATCAATTAGTACAAACTCAAACTGTTAATCAACACACACTGTAATATACAGTTCTGCACTGTGAACTACACCATTAACTAAAATGACAGTAGGAATGCTGTACATTTATTACAGTCACTTCCTGTCAGCCGGCATTATGCTGTAAATCTGAACCGCATGAACATTTCATTGTAACTAATTCTTAACTAACTAACTAACTAACTAACTAACTAATGATCCATATACAGACCTCAAAACTCCAAATGCATGCCTTATCTTATTAAGCTGTTCATGTTCACAGTGTCCTTCTTTAGCAGCTTTACCTTCTTTCAGCTTCCTGATTCACCAGGTGTGTTTTTTGAAGATCTGCTGCTGGTCCTTTACCTGCTACTTCTCGTTTAGTCTTCTAGACCTGGTCTTTCATATGGAGCTTGTTTGTTCCTGTTTAAACCCCCTTACCGAAAAGAAGCAGAAACCTGAAGAGTCAGTATGTATTATATATTATAGACAGTTATATTTCTAGCTAACACCAGTTACAATATGGTTATTATAATCACGTTTATTTGACGATCATTGTATCATTTTATTTATTTTTAGATCAATTTTATAACGCAATGTAAAAAAGAAGGTTTTAGCGATCTTTCCAAATTTATTCAGATAATACTTTGCAGTTCTTTTGATACAATGTTAATGGTAACTATTTCTTTTTTATTGCATTTATTTATCATTAAACAAATGACAATGAAATATTCTGATTATATAATCACATTTGATAAGTGCACAGACTGCTGGATCATTTTATTCTTTATAAAAAAATCTTCACAAAAAATAAAAATACAAAATCAGTATTTTGGTAAATCTGACAGAAAAAGGTGTGAACTCAAACTCCATAATTGCCAGAGTTCAACTGTTCATCCCTTAGCAAGGTTTAATGTTTTTGCTACTTATAACGAGATCATGTATCTTGGCTGGGTTAATGCTCATGTCTAGGATTTTCATTCATTCATCTTTAGTAGTCTATTTATTCTAGGTAGGGTTACACTGGAGATTATTTCATGGAACACTGCATGGAACAGGCCATCAGTCCACTTCCTGGTTTAACGTTTATGAGAGATGGATGCAAAAAAACGATATCTGGTGTGTCTAAAAAAAAAGCAGCTAATTATTAAAATGACATGCGCTGATCAGGCATAACATTATGACATTATGACCGGCGAGTGAATAGAACTGATTGTCTCTTCATCATGACACGTGTTAGTAAATGGGATAAATTAGGCAACAAGTGAACACTTTGTCCTCAAAGTTGATGTGTTAAAAGCAGGAGAAATGGGCAAGTGTAAGGACTTGCCAGATTGTGATGTCTAGACGACTGGGTCAGTGGTAAAAAAAAAAAAGACAAGGTAATGGGCAGCTGAGGCTCACTGATGCACATGGAGAGCGAAGCCTGGCCCACGTGGTCTGATTCAACAGATGAGCTTCTGTAGCTCAAATTGCTGAAAATGTTAACGCTGTCCATTTGCACCTTTGTTTGAAGAACTTTCATTTTCATTTAAGCATTGAAATGAACTCAATTCGATTTTGTTCAATCCAGATGGTAAACCAATTGAGAAAAAAAGCGAAAAAGAAACAATTTTTACCCTATTGACATCAAAAGTCTCAATAATAATCACTGTATACAGTTATTTAATATTCATCATCTTCAGTGTCATTCATAGAAAATAAACAGGAGGGACATTAGGACACAGTTCCAAGTTCGTGAGGGAAAGAAAAAGTAGTATGGAACTAAAAATGTAAAGAATAACAACCGAGTCTGGAAAAAAAACAACCAAACAAAAAAAAGATAAGAAATTATAATTATAGTAACACGCCTACTACTACTACTACTAATAATAATCATAATAATCATAATAGTAATCATAATCATAATCATAATAATACCACCACCAACAATAACAATAACAATAATAATAATAACAATAATAACAACAACAACAACAACAACAACAATTATAAACTAAGGTTTTCTTTACAGCATTTTTTTTAATTAATGCCAAAAGAACAAGAGGTTAATTAATAATAAAAATAATAATAAATAAATGAAACATTGTATATAAAAAAGAAAATACATACATTTCAAAGTTTTCAGAGCAGAACATGTTTTAAGTGCTTTTTTGTTTCTTGTTTCTTTCAAGAGATTCATATACAATTTGGAGTCATTAATAAAATGGGAAAGATTTGGTCTACATTGAGCACACTTTTTCTTATGAATGTGGAATTTTCCTAATAAAACAAGCAAATGTCAAATATATTATTGTTTACAATTCAAGTTTTTACGTTCTGTATAAAACAGCACATCAAATATACATATTTCTATCCCACTTTCCATTTTTTTTTATTAATATAGAATTCTATATCTTTCCAATATATATTTCCCTTGAGTAAATACAATGAAAAAAAGATGCAAAATAGTTTCTTTTTCTTGACCACAGAATTCACAGAAATATGAAATATTCATCTTAAATCTTTCCAAAAGCATGCTTAGCAGGATAAATTCCATTGAGTATTCTGTAAGACACTTCCTTAATTTTGTTATTTATACAAAACCATACTTTAACCCAAGAAATATAACCAAATAAAGAAGAGCAAAAAGACTGTGCTGCAGGTAAAGATACAGAACCGAGAGCATTCCTTATTATCCTATTACAACTCTGTTGTTTTAAATCATCAACATTCCCAATAAAAATGCTCTTACAAGGATTAACCACGTCGATTTCTTCTAAAATATAGTTTTTTAGAAGTATTGTCACACTCTTTGGAATTGCGTCAATAACAGGTTTTCTTTACAGCATCACCCTAAGAAACGCAGCCGAGTGACGTAATACGCAGGCGTGCACAGCTGTACGCAAATTCCGTATGACGTAGACTGGAGGACCAACACAACGCCTGCCGGAGCATGAGGAAAGCTCGCAACTGTCTACAGAAAAACAGCAATTCATTTGAGCTTGTACGCGTTTTTCATAAAACGAATAAAACTCGAGACATAAAAGAATAAAACTCAGGCCTTGTCATGTCGGTTAACTATGCGGCTGGACTGTCTCCTTACGCGGACAAAGGCATCTGTGGACTTCCCGAGGTACAGTGTTAGCATTGAAGCTAGCGACTACTGGCTGAATCGCAAATCGCCCGCCTGGGGACTGTGTAGTGCGCTACATAGGCTGCAGGGATGCCTATTTAATGATGTAGTAGTGCACTTAAAGTAGGGCTTGCAGAAGCAGTTTGGGATTGGGCCCTGTTTTATTTCTGCATGAAAGCAAATAGTCGGAGTTTGTTGGAGCGATGATTGTAACCTCATTGTCCGTTTGCAGCACTTAAATTGCAATATTTACAGAGAAATAGTTTTGTTTTAGATCATCCAGCAGGCAACTGGAGTGTTAGCAAGTTAATAACAACAACGAGAACAATAATAATGAAACTAGTAATAGTAATCTCAACAACAACAACAATATTACTATAAAAAGCTCAAGAAACGCATATATCCAGATGGATGGATGGATGGATGGAAGGAACGATAGATTGATAATTGTCATTGCATAGTACTTGCACACAGCAACGACATGCAGTTTATGATCTACCAGAAGTTGACTGGAGCTTCTACTGCAGGTGACATAATGTAACAGCATAGTAAACCAGACAATAAAACAATGCAATATATTTAGAGTAAAAATATTGTTTAAATCAATGTACAGATGTTATTTACAAGTGTGCAGTTTACAAATGGATCATTGGATTCTATGTGGTGGTGGTAGCATCATGGTCTGGGGCTGCATGAGTGCTGCTTGTACTGGGGAGCCAAGAACATGGATTTCAACATGTACTGTAAGATTCTAAAGCAGAACATGATGCCCTCCTTTCAAAAACTGGGCCGAACAGCAGTTTTTTCCATCTTGAAAACGACCCCAAACACATCACCAAGATGACAGCTGCTTTTGCTGCTTTTCTCTATCATCGTACAAATCCATATTATGGCAAGAAACACTGAGTTGAGTAAAGAGAAGAGTCAGTCCATTAATACTTTAAGAAACTTTAAGAAGGTCAGTCAATTCGGAAAAATCTCAAGAACTTTTATTTTCCCGAGAGCAGTCCTCAAAAACGCATCAAATGTTATGATGAAACAGGCTCTTATACGGAGTATCCCAGGAAAGGAAGACCAAGAGCTACCTCTGCTGCAGCGGATAAATGTATTAGAATTACCAGAATTAAATCATGCAGGATTTGGAGTGTGTTCCAAATCCTTGACTTGCCTATTACATAAGAATATTTCTAGCTGCAGGAAATATCGAATATTGCCGAATCTGATCATGGCACGTTCTCGTTTCTAGAGTAACAGCGAATTCACTGGGACTGGTAGAACACATTAAAAACCGCTTATAGTTATGTGCAGTTTTCGATGTTTTTTTTTTATGGCTTTTTTTTTTTTTTTGGAACGAGAAACAAGTATCGGATAAAACACACATTTCACATCTCAGCTGGCAGGCAGCTGATGCACCTTTGAAACACGGTTCTTTTTTAATGGGCCCTCTTACTTTTAAGATACCGTCCGTATCAGCATTTAATCAGAGAGATTGAGAGGATGTGGCGGTACTGCTGCTGTCTGTCTCGTGTTGAAGTAAAAAAAAATCTGTGATCATCTGTTAAACTGTGCATGAGAACCCTGCCTTGGGTGTTCCTGCAAATGTAGTAAAAATGACTGAGAGAGAAACAGCATGTTAATACACAAAGATGAGTAGAATAAAGGAAATCAGTTTGGAAAAAGAACAGCTCTGGCTTTTCATAAAATATGGCTACGAGAACATTTGCTTTTATGCAGCATAAAAGCATTCAGGACACATTATTAGTGTAATGTGTCCTGGTAGTCTTTTTTTTTTTTCCAAAGGGTGTTAAGCACCTTCTGCGAATTCGCACCAAATCTCTTCAAGAAGAGGGTGAAGTCCGCAGGAGCCAAACCTGGCGATCCTGTTACCGTGAGGAGGCTCAGTGACAGGGTGTTCTAACACGCTTCCCATGATAAAATCACAGATGCCATAGCGCACGTGGTCAGAACAACACCAGTTGCACAGCTCCCGATGCACACAGGACGATGTCTTTTGGCATGCTGACTTATGAAGGCCGGTGCTCCTTGTGACTGTGCGTGCAGCCTCGTGCTGCCATCTGTTGGCGTGTTACAAAACTAGTCTGGAACTTTTTTGACACGAAGTCGTACTCATATTATCAACACTAATCACATGCAATTGGTTTGGTTAACGCTGCAGGTGTTCGATGAGCCGGAGGACTTGCGAGGGAAAGTGGAGACTTTGGCTCAGATGATCAGAGACTCGCAGTACCTGGTGGTGCACTCAGGCGCAGGAATCAGCACCTCTGCAGGCATACCTGACTTCAGGTAACAGCTCACGTCCAGCAAACGTTTTCACGCTATCCAAACTAATAAATAAAATAAACATGTTCATATACCCAGTGCTGTTTTGGAAGTAATGCAATCATTTTTTTTTTCACTCAACATTTCATAATGTATACTGTACATGCAAAAGTATTTGGACACCCAACATTTCCAGCCACATGTGGTCCTTTTTCGAACTTTTACCTCAAAGTTGGAGGCACACTATTTTATAGGATGTTATTTAATGCGCTTGCATTAAATCTTTTCTCTTAACTTGAACTAGGAGACCCAAACCTGTTGCACAGCATTATATACCTCTGTGCACAAAACCATGAAGATATGCTTTACATCGGTTTGGGACGAGTTGAAACGCTGACTGCTGTATAATAGCAAATGGGGACTAAATGTGAAATGAGATGTTCAGAAAGCACTTGAATATTATGGTCTGGTGCCACACAAACATTTGTCCATACAGTGTATTTTGCCTTTGTTTTCATTAATGGGACCTCCCACTTTTTGAATGAAGAATCTGTTTTAGTCATTTATTTATTTATTTTTATTCCAGAAACAATTTCAATGTATGCAGTGAAGGACAGGATGACATTGCTGGCAGTGAAGCAATGTAACAACATACATACAACAACATAAAAAACAAAACAAAAAAAAACACCCACAAACATTTCTAAATAAATGGATGCACAAAAATGCATTACAATATGGCTAAACAGAGCGTGATACATATGAGAACTCGCTAGAGGGCGATAGAGAGCTTTAGTGATTCTCTAACAGCATCTGAACAGACTTAAACCTCCCAGAGGGATGTGAATGTAGAGAATTCATCATTATGTTTAAAAGTAAACCTGGTTTGACCTTGAAAACTTTTCAAAACAATATGGGTTCCTCTAAACTGTTTTACAGACTTTGATTTTAAGGAGCTTCCTGAATCTGAGTGAAAATGATTTGTTTTCCAGTCATTGTTATAATGCACCTTTACAGGACTTCAGATAGAGATTTTTTTTTTTAAGATAAAGAGCTGTAATGAGATTGGCGAGGAAAAAAAATTCTCTGAGACGACATGAGGACGAAACCTTGAGCAGAACCAGATTCAAAGGACTTCCCATGTACTAATCAGTGATACTGGATATAGTGCAATTAAACAATCTGAGGTCTGATTGGTTATAGTGCATAGAGGGTTGGTTTTGAGGTCTGATTGGTTCGGGATGAGGTCTGATTGGTTCAGAATGAGGTCTGATTGGTTATAGGGCATAGAGGGTGGGTTTTGAGGTCTGATTGGTTCAGGATGAGGTCTGATTGGTTATAGGGCACGGAGGGTGGGTTTTGAGGTCTGATTGGTTCAGGATGAGGTCTGATTGGTTATAGGGCACAGAGGGTGGGTTTTGAGGTCTGATTGGTTCAGGATGAGGTCTGATTGGTTATAGGGCATAGAGGGTGGGTTGTGAGGTCTGATTGGTTCAGGATGAGGTCTGATTGGTTATAGGGCATAGATAGTGGGTTGTGAGGTCTGATTGGTTCCGATGTGGTCTGATTGGTTCCGTTTGCATTGGGAGTCAATTCTGGGGTCTGATTGGTTACACTGGTATTGGAAGTGAAATCTGAGGTCCGAGTGGTTACAGTTTTGTTGGTCCTAAAATCTAAGGTTTGATTTGTTGCTGTGCCACTGGAATTGAATTCCGGTGTTTGTATGGTTACAGTGGCAGTGGATCTAAAGTCTGATTGGGTACAATATTATGTTTTTTTATATATATAAATAAATAATGTTGTAATGTTTTAGGAATAATTTAGCCGATTTTTGCAGAGATTTTGGACTAGGCTATTCAGGCCAGTTTATTGTACATGGCTATGCTTTAGTCTTAGTGCAATACTAAGTGGAAATCATGTCACAGTAGAAAATATATATTCTGAGCAGGAATCAAACCAGCAGAGGTCTGAGCAACTCTACACAAAGCTCTGAATCACCGCTCGGTCTGAGGCTGCTGAAAGAGCATTCAGTGTCGGCACACGACTCCACATGAAACATCCATTTGAATTACCTTTATCTCTCGCTTGCATTCTGCTGTCTGAAAACATGTTGCGTGTCAGGATTAAAGCATGTGAATCGATTCGACGTGAACAGGAATTAATGAAAGGACCAAAACCGATCGGATGAAAGGACAAATCCTTCCATCTTTGTAATCAACAGGCGATTTTTCATCGTTTCTTTTGTAACGAAGTTCGGAGTTTTAGTTCAGTTTCCCCGACACGTTCATCTGTTTTTACTTCGGTTAACAGTCGCTGATCAAACAGAACTGCTTTCGAAGTTCAAAGCTTTCAAACTCATCGAGACTCCTGTGATTCCTTCTGAAACTTATGTTTGTTTGTTTTGTTTTCGTTTAGTTTTTGTTTTTTTTTAGGATGCAACACACCCTTAGTCCAGGAGAGCCAGTAGCAGGTTATTAAAAAGCGGATTTCACCCATTTACTGTTTTTTAAACATGTGTGTGTGTGTGTGTGTGTGTGTGTGTGTGTGTGTGTGTGTGTGTGTATGCGGGGGGCATTAGGCTTCGAGATGGCAGAAGAAGCTGCTTATTTTGCCTCCAGTGTGAAGCCGTTATTGTTTCACAAGAGCAAGCAATTGTCAGATAAAGGCATCCATAGGTGACAGAAGGATCGCAGGCTTTACTACACACACACACACACACACACACACACACACACACACACGCACAACTGCATACACATAAGCACATCTACACACAGGATAAACCAGAAAATAAACTTCACAAATGCAGAAAAAGCACACACCACACACACTCGTACACATGCACACTAGCATAATTTAAACATAGGTAGGGTTCTAAACCATATACTTTAATACTTTCAAGCAGCACACACACAATAAAAGGATCTTAGCATAACAATACACACATGCAGCTTCACCTTGAACTATTATATACACTGAACCAGCTGTTCAGAGAAGCAAAAAACCCCCACCTCAGGCCAGCCCTCGACACAATTATGTCTTCAAACCACCTCTTCAGACTCAGAACTTCAGTGTCGTTAGAGGAAACGTACTTTGTTGAACATCTGAAGCTGCACAGAGCTTAAAGCCAAACGAAAGTAGGTCACAAACACTGCACGCATTTGCGTTATCAGCTGCCCCGCGAGACCCAACCGAATACATCCGACGCCATCAGTAAAACCCTTATCTTTTCTCATAATGATTTACAGATATGGTTTTTATTTTTTATGTTTTTTATTTTTTTTGCAAGGACGAGTTTTATGTAGTTTCATCCGAACTCATTTCAATCCAAGCAACTATCATTTTCTGAAACGTTTTTTGGAGCATTTATTACAGGTTTAGCAGTGCACAAAATTCACGGTTCAATTTCGGTACAGTAACGGGGAAGAAATGCAAAACAAAATTGCTTGTGTTTTTTTTAAGGCAGTTTATTTATTTATTTTTTATTAGCATCTGAAAAGATTAATATTTTAAATCTTTTCGAACCATTTTGCATAAAATCCCTGCTTGGTTAAATAATATATATAATGATATAATTATTTAAGATATATATATATATATATATAAATAAAACAATACTTCTTGCATTGTTGTGTATGTTTAAGTATAATAATAATAATAATAATAATAATAAATGAGCTCAAATAAGGAGGAGACTAAACAAACTAGCAGTCTGCCGCTTAATACGTACATGTACACCGAATTTTTCAAATCAATTGCTAATTGAATTTTATATATATATATATATATATATTTTTTTTTTTTTTTCATTTAAACCTAGCAGGCATTCTATTAAAAATTGTTTTTAACAAATGTCAACAATGTTATTGCTCACAAATGTTAACAATAATAAAAAAATCAAAAATTGACAAGTAATTTTATGTAATCATTCCTCTCACCACAGTGAAATTGAACCGAAGCGTGAGGTGTGAATGCCACGACCCGTGAATGTTGTGTACTGTTACACCCCTAGTGGAGGATACAGGAAAGTCTTAACCACAGTGAGGATTTTGCGCTTTCTCGGTATTATTGTATGCTATAATGCCTAAGTAGTGTGACAAGCTGCATTTTTTATTTTTTTACTTTTAAAAGAGAGGAAATGAGAGCCTGTTAAGGGACCGACTGTGTACAGCTGTGTGAAACCCTGAGTGTTCCAAGAGCGTGCCTTGACTTTAATCTTTATTTATTTTCTCCCCTGTGTACCTGGGGCACAAGGTTTTTAGTGACTTTTTCAGGAACGCTTATGTTGCTGCAACAGTGTTAAATATAAAAACATCAACTTTTAATTGTTAAAAAAAAAAATTGTAAGAGGTTTGGCACAAAATACTCAGCTTCTTAAGGAACTCTTTCAGGCCAAATCACATATTTTTTAGGGTATTAGGCCCCATGAGACGCTTTTCTGTCTGTGTTTAAGTATATAAGCACAGCCTGAGACAGTATATACACACACACACTCCAACTAGTTCCAATCATCAAAAGAATCGAGCAGAATATCAGACGTCACACAGCCCACACACTCATTCAGCTACGTGCTGATCAATGTGTAGACGGCAAACACTAGACAATAACTCAGACCAGATAAAGACCAGACAACACACACACACACACACACACACACACACACACAAACACACACACACACACACACTTTTATATTGTTGTTTAAGGCCAAAAGGAAACTGTGCATGATTGTGTGTTATCAACTGAAGGTTAAATCGACTAAACCCAGATCAGTATCATCATTTGTGGTCTTCATGAGAGCTGCAGGTCGTGGGCTAACGTGCGTCGAGTTCAGACTGTAGTTTTTCTGTCGTTCAGCTTCTACATTGTGAGGGTTTCCGCAGAGTCTTAAAAAGTGTAAAAGAAAAAAAAAATCTTAAATTCTCTGTTCTAGGATTTAAATCATTTTAAACAGGACTTCATTTTCCAAATGTCCATGTAACGCTACCAGTGATGCTCAGTAAAAGTACATCAGTACCCGAATTCACTAATGGCTGAATGAACACAAATCTCCGCAAGCCCACTCTTAAATCTAATGGAACATCTTCCCTGAAGAGTGGAGGTTATTATGATCAGCAACTGCTCATATCCAGAGCATGAACACACATTACAGACGGTTAACCTGAACTTGGGGTTGACATCGAGGCCAGAAGACAGAGATACAACCCGCATCAACACCGTGTTCACGAGGATTTCATGATATAAATGTAAACAAATGAATAATTCAAAGCTCAGCGACCTCGAGCAGAATCCACATGCTGTTCACGTTAATGAATGCGGACGTCTCGTCAACTTCACGCCTTCTCCCTGCTCCAAAAATGGCACTAAAGAGGGCCTTTAACTGCATTCTCTTTTCATTTTCCACATTTCAGTTATGATCATAAGAACTCACTGGTCATGTGATTCTGCTCTGTAAGAAAGCAAGTAGTGGCGTTAAACACTACTGCAGGTTTTCGAATCACATCACTTTCAGCACGTCTTCCCCTTTTTATCTCGCCGTCTTCTATCACTTTGTGCATCTGTTTTCTCCTCGCCGCGGTCGCTCAGGCTTCTTCGAAGGTTGCTCTCAGAAGCTCGCATCAAAAAGGAATGAGGGATCAAGAGGCGACGCATGAAAAGGATCAGCAGCCATAAAAACACGCCTCAGTTCAAGCTGCCAAAATTAGTCGTTAAGGACAGGGTCTTGCCTCTGCCTTCCATTTTTCTGGAAAATGTATGACCCGAATATTTTCTTTCTTTCTCTCTCTCTCTCTCTCTCTCTCTCTCTCCACCTGTGCTGCTCTTAATATTTGACTGTTTTTCTGAAATGTCTCTAGAAATATTGCTGAATGATATTGAAAGCAAACGTCACTCAAGTATGCTCATCGGGATTAGATAGGGATCCTGACATTTTGGCAGAGAACATAATAACTACAGGTCGACCGACTGGATTTTACCCGTACAGATAAATTGGTTGGTTGGATCGTATTTTTATATGGATATTTAAACAAACACACACTCCATATAAAATAGCATAAAATGTATAAAAAAAGATTAAATGTATAAATTCCTTCTATAACTAATACATTATAAATAATCAGATTAAGCGCTCTCCGTGCAGCACGCCTTTTCGCGCGTTGAAAACAACAGCATGTGCCATGAGTGATTCACCACTAGAGGCCGCTCTCACAACGACAGCGGGCCGGAATAGCCGGAACAGATTTTTGCCAATAGTTCCAGCAATCAACTATCTGTGACGATTAATCAGGAAAACCGACGGAAAATCCACAAGACCTTCTTAATGTTCTAAAAAGTTGTTTCCTCATTAATCTCTTGCTAATATGCAGTCTTGGATACTCCTTCTGAAAATGTTTGACTGTATTCAAAAAGAGAGCTTATTTTTAACAGCCTGGTTTAAATCTGGTTATTATTCTTGGGGTATGCATCTCGTCCTTCATTCATGTCCCTAGATGCGTGGTTACCATGGAAACGGCGGTGGATAAGAAGAGAGCATTGATAATACATTCATTTAATACCAACAGTAATTTGTCCTTTGCTTTATTGCTCAGAAAACTCGGGATTGTTTGCGTCGTTTCCATGTTGCGACTCTGACCTTTTGTAGTGTCGAAGCACTCGTGTGCGCGTTGCCGCGTTGCAGGAAAGAAAGAGTTGGAAATCATACACACACTGAGCAGAACGAGCAAGAATTGCATGTATCAAACAAAGTGTGCATGATGCCGTCATAACAGTTAAAGCAATACAGAGTATTTAAACTAAACTGCCTTCATACAGCAATACAAAAAAAATGGTCTTGAGCTCTCTGTGTGTGCTGAGAGAGAGAAAAACTGTAAAATGTCCAGTGCAGAAAGAACAATAAACGCTGTCTTATATAAATCCATATATATGTGTGTATGTGTGTGTGTTTTTACAGAGGCCCAAAAGGTGTCTGGACAATGGAGGAAAAAGGAGAGAGTCCTCAGTTCGACACTACCTTCGAAGACGCTAAGCCGAGCGTGACTCACCTGGCGCTGCTGCAGCTGCAGAAGGCCGGCTACCTCAAATACCTCATCAGCCAAAACGTAGACGGCCTTCACCTGCGTTCGGGTTTCCCCAGGTAAACAGCCGGTGCTGTCTAATCCTCCAATCCGGTAGTGCGGATTTTTCTGAACATTTTCTAAAGAGGCACGTCTGACAATCACAGACAAATCACAGGTTTATATATAATCTGCTTGTTCTAATGTGTTATCGTTGCCATAGTAACATTTGCAGGTACTTTGTTCATATTCTAATCTAATACTAAGCTATTATTTAGCGAAAAAATAAGCTTTTCCACCTTTTATCACTTGTGCCTGCGTGTATGACGAAATGCAAATCGGAGCCTGATAGATTTGGATTCGATGCGTTTTGACAGCTCTGATCAGCTCAGATCGCAGCGCTACGTTTTCCGTTTCTGCACACGATCCTGTGATTAGCACCGCTCCAGACCCCACATCCCCCCCTCTCCCAGGTTGCCTTTAAAATGACGGCGTTCTCTTGATTATAACTCCGCAGGTGTAATCATCCCGAGAGCGAGCGTCCTCTGCGGCCCGAGTGAAAGTTCAAATGAACGCATCAACATGCTGAAACGTGTCTCGTGACGAGGATGAAACGGATAAAAGAATTTCATATCTGTAACAGTTTGTGTTTTTTTATTCTTTTCTCTCTGTTCTATGTTCTTACAGGGACCGATTGTCTGAGCTTCACGGGAACATGTTCGTCGAGGAATGCGAGAAGTGCGGCAAGTACGTTTCCGTCTCCCCCCCCAGTCTCTTCCTCCGTGTCCATCTTTCCCCCTCTCTCTCTTTCTCCATTTCTCCTGCAAAGATTCTCTTCTGCAATTTCTCTCTTTCTTTTTTTTTTCTCTCCTCTGAACTCCTCACTCCTGCTGTCTGTTTGTCTCTTGCCGGCTCCTTATCCCTGCGTGTATCTCTAATTCTCCTGCTGCGTTTCTTTTTTTCCCCTGCATGCACCTTTCTGTCCTGCTGTCTCGCCTTTTCCACACCGTCCTTCACTCGCTTCTGTCGTTTTTTCTGGAAGTTGACCTTTAATATTTTTCAGAGTAGGTGAGATTAGAGCATGGAAATGGCTTGAATTGGCATTTTAAAAGCTGAAAAGTAAATTTTTTTGTGTACAATTAGTGAAATCATTTGTCACCATTTTCTTTTATGTTGAATTATGTCTCGAATGGACACGATAATTATCAGAGTAAAAACAATACCGTAAACAGTTTTTTATTATTAATTCATTACACACTGTTCTGGATGCTCAGACCAACCACCTTCGCTCTGTATTTAACCTGGTATAAAGTTGCTGCAGTATCTTTTCTTGATTGCTTTTCACCAAGAAAGTAAGCATGGTACCTCACTGATACCTGAAACCGTTATGGCATCAATCAATCACTACTTTAAAATTACAGGGGAAGCTTAGCATTAGAAACATTGTGGCATTAAATTCTAGCTACGAGGCTCTCCAACAGTAATAAGTGCTGACTTCCTGCAAAAATAATTCGATCAGTAAACTTATTTGGAGTAAGTAAGCCAATGGGTTTATCTAAGCCAGTTTACAAATCCTTGTGCCCCGTTCGAGTTAATTACAACTCAAACAGTCGTATCAGCACTCGAACAGAAGTTGTTATTTAAGACACGGCTCCCCTAGTGGCTGTTTTAAAAACCTTGTTTAGGGTCAGCATGTTTCTCTTTGTTTACACCTTCATTTCTCTAAGGCAGCTGGACCTCCACCTGTAGCTCCTTGGCACTGCGCTCTCCTAATGCCATCGGGTTTACAGAAGTAAAATTACAATTACTAACAATCGTACAGAGTGATACAGAGTGAAGCCTTTGAATTGTATAACATAATATTTTACCAGCATATCAGCTGAAAACACACTTGCACAACATAATTTACAGTGTAATCAGTGTTCTTAGTCTATAGAGCTTACATTATTTTCGTCTTAAATTATTATTTTTTTTGCAAATGAAACAGAAAATCACTGTTCAATTTAAGCACCTTTATCTTTATGAGTAGAATCAATGCTATAAAACTTTCAAGAGACGTTAGTTCTTATTCTCAGCTACATTAAAGCTGTGATAAGCAGGTGCTCTTCCTACCTCTGTCTGTCTTCCCCTCAGCCTGCAATGTGAAGCATAAACTCATTCATCGGCTTTCCTAATCTGGAAAACGTTCAATGTTCGTTTAATAAACAAGGCGATTTTTTTTTTTGCTTTCAATCAGGGTTTTTTTTTTGTTAATAAAACTTAGATTCTTGGGATTAGTCACTATTTTACAAGGACATTCGTTTTATCCTGTTGTTCATGGGATATAATTTGAATAAACCTTGATGGTGCTTCCTCCCATTTGCATTGCGTTTCCTGGGTGACTCTTGATAGGGCGAATGAGAGGTCCGTATTTAATGTGCAGGATCCCCCGACCACACACACACACACACACACACACACACACACACACACACACACACACACCTCACTGTTCAGTATAAATCATTAGAATAGTTAGTAAGTTTGATTTATTTTTTTTAAATGTCTGGTTTTAATTGCCACTGATTTAATATGAGTTTCGAGCATTCAGGTGTAGACAAGGTCACCGCATTGTGGGCTTTGTGATTCTGCAGGCAGTATGTGCGTGAAAAGGTAATTGGAGTCATGGGTCTGAAACCCACGGGGCGCTACTGCGAAGGCACACGATCCAGAGGACTGCGAGCCTGCAGGTTAGTAGGTTCACACCTGTCTGTTATTAATTTGTGTGTGTGCGGTTGTGGTTAAATGAGTCTGATCTGTGTGTTTGCTGTTTGGCAGAGGGAAGCTGATCAGCACCATTCTGGACTGGGAGGACTCGCTTCCTGAGCGGGATCTGAACCGTGCAGAAGAGGCCAGCAGGTGTGTGTGTGTGTGTATGTGTGTTAAAGCAAAAGAAATGAGAAAGCAATAGAAAAACCTGGTGGAAAGAGACAAGGCTGTCTGCATTTTCCATTGGGCACTAGTCATGGCCAAGCTTTCACATTGTTATTAGGGGGCATATTATCTGTTTTGTCTTGTTTATTCATTAATTTTTTTACTTTATTTATTTATTTTACGTGCAGCCTTAAGAGAAAAATATTTTTCTTTTACACGTTCAAAACAATGTTGTAGACCCCCAAACTAAGATCGTTATCAAGGCCTAACTGACCCAAGTGAGAAGGTCCAGAAGGGCAAAAAAAGTTTTTGAACATTTTGAAGAAAAAAAACGGTACGCTGCTGCACCCCAGTCCTCCTGACCCTACATCAGTACCTGACATCACTAACACTATTGTGGCTGAATGACCACAATTTTCCACACTTCAAAATCTGGTGAAACATCTTGCCAGGAGAGTGGAGGGTTTTTTAAGAGTAAATGGAGAATAAAAGTGGAATGTTCAAAAAGCATTTCCACAAACTTTTGTTTTACGTAAAGTATAAACAACAGGATGTATTGCTTGTGGAATGATCTTGTTAAAATATACAGATGAATAGACTTTTATTAAATGTTTGTTTCATAGTTGTTGTTCTTGTGTCAGCCAAATGTTTTTTCTGTTACACTGCACTTGGGACTTCCACGGGAATTTTAAAAATAATAGCAGAAAGATCTGTTTTTTCAAATTTCTTAGGCTGATTGACTCCTTTAAGAGTAAGTTTGTGAGGAACCCGAATCGGAATACGAGTATATTTTTCTGTCACATATTGATGTACACAGGCACTATTCATAGGACTGGACCTCAACGAAGATTGTTGGAGAGACCAGGAACTTGTAGAGCAACACTCCATATTTAGTATCGAGACCACGTGCGATTTATCCCAACGGATCAGTGGAAACCCATTTCTGATAAATTAACAGAGTTGTAAAAGCTCGTTCCTGATGCTTGTTCTGCTAATATATAAGAATTCTTTGTTTTGTGTATATTAACAACTTAACTCAAGTAGGATCCTGCATACATGAGGTGTATGTAGTTATATAGACACGTTTGATGGTTATGGGTTTAAAATCTTAGAGTAAAAAATGGAAATTTAAATTCGACCAGGAAATATATCGGGTCGGAGAAAAAAAAAGCATTGCTGCGAAACCATACGCATACGACTGGTTGAGAAATAATTTATATTCTTGCTCTTCAGTGCAGTCACACTTTTGGAATTGCATTGAGCCTGTTCAAAATGCACAGTGAATGCAAGTGGGGGAAAAAAAAAAAAGGGGGCACCATATAACTCCTGACCTCTGTTTGAAGTGTGCGTGTGTGTGTGTCCTAATGGACAACTGTATATGAATAAGTGTGCCATAAACATACGTGAGGTCGTTAAGAAAAACATCTCCTGACCCAGCGTGTGGGGTGTGTTTGTGCGTATGGCAAACTCCGGAGCTTCACCCTCAGGCAGGTCAAACTGCAGCTCGCCATGTACGTTTCATTGCGCAGGCAGTTCAGCACATACATTTCAATTTCCATGCAAAGGAATGATTTATTTCAGGCATTGCTTTGTGTGTGTGTGTGTGTGTGTGTGTGTGTGTGTGTGTGTGTGTGTGTGTGTGTGTGTGTGTGTGTGTGCACAGGCGAGCTGACCTGGCTCTTACCTTGGGTACGTCTCTACAAATTAAGCCCAGTGGTGACCTGCCTTTTCTGACTAAACGTACCGGAGGTAAAGTGGTGATCGTGAACCTGCAGCCGACCAAACACGTGAGTTACCATGCACACATATTAAACCAGAGGTGCCGAAACTTTCTCCTGTAAAGGGTCAAAAATCGAACTTGATCGAGAGCCGTGGACCAAAAAATTAATGTGGCGTTAGACCAGACAATACATGCACAAATATATATCCTTAGCATAGAAATGTTATATAGACCTTTTTTGTATAGTGTGTATATATATATATGTATACATCACTGACTTTTTCTATTACAAATGTTTTTAATTTAATCGTGTTGCAGCCAGAGACCCCTACGGCAGTAAAATAAATCTAACACCAATTACTTCATGAAAATAGCTATTGAAATATTAGGCTGATTGTTTTCACCATTATGGTTTTGCCTATTTATATTGTAGAATTGCTCAAATTTCCACTGATGCATTAAATACAATTATTTGTAGACCTTACACTTCTCACCACTGTTTCCCAATTAACCAATCACTGAGCACCACTGATTACCAATAGCCAACTCTCATCAACACTGTTTCCCAATTTACCAATCACTGAGCACCGCTGTTTTCCAATATCCAACACTTAAACCAACACCCAAAAATAAATGGATGGACCCAAAAATTAATGGATGAATGGATGGATGGATGGATGGATGCTCGCTCTAGTTTAGTGAAAGTTATAGTACAATGAAAAACAATCCAGTTTATTGTATGATTCAGTGCCTAATGAATATTCATTGACCTCTAAAGGGAAACATGAAGCTGGTTCTTAATTTTCAAATGTTTTTCCAATTTCTTTGACTTTCCCCTCTTCTCATATATGGCACGATAGGCCAAAGTGAAGTTCACCACAGGCCAACTTTAGTCCACAGTCCCTTGTTTGGGCATCTAAACACAACTCTGAGTCGAGTCAAAATTTTGAGCTGAAAATACACAAACCTACTGTAAATTGTAATGCTTTTCAAACTTTTTTTTGCATGGCACCCTTAGATTAAGTATTTGGTACAACGAGAGTAAACCTAGGGTCCAAATTAAACGAGAAATCGTTTCACACCTACCTGGTGCCATCACTATCCACCTCACACACTCACACACACATACACACATACACACCCACACTATAGGCACGACTTCACGATTCTGATTCGGCTGTGTCATTCCCTAGTCAGGGTCACCCCTAGGATTATGTCAATTATCTTTTTTTTTTTTTTTTATGAAACATTTCCACCAGCTGTCTAAAAGAGTGCTGATTATATGTAAGTTTGCAACAGAAACTTACTGTTTTATGCATGTTGCTTTCAAAATCTTTGTTCTCTTCATGTTTTAAAAGAAATTGTCTAGACAGTAACACTGCCACCTTTTTTCAGGACAAGCACGCCCATCTGCTTATCCACGGTTACGTGGATAAAATCATGAGTCAGGTGATGAAGCTCCTGGGCCTGGAGATCCCAGAGTGGACAGGGCCTACGAAGTGCGAGTCTTCAGGTGGTGACGCGGACATCCTGCCATACGGAGCCTGGAAAAAAGAAGTCAAGATCGAACTAAAGATAGAAGAAAAGAAAGAACCCGGAGCGAAGAGAAAAACGCCAAAGAAGGACAATAATCGAAGAGTCAAAAAAGAGGAAGATGATGATGAGGGACTGAAGAAATCATGTAAACATGAGATTGTGGTTGACGGTAGATCAGAAGCAGACAATGAGCTTAACAGAGTCGATGAGGAATCCGAGACTGAAGTCTCTTCTGTGGGTGAAGCTAAAAAGCCACGAATCGACAATCCATCCTCATAGAAACTCCTTTTTTTTAATTTTTTTTTTCAATAAAGAATTCTCAGTGCAAAAACCAGCAATACATTCTCAGGCATATTCTCTACCACCTCACAAATCTAGGCAGCCACTGTGTCTGTACATTTTTTTTAATGTCAAGTCAATAAATGAAAGAAGAATCTCAATCGAAACAATATTTGGTGTGACCACCCTTCGGCTTCAAAGTAGCATCAGTTCTTACTTTTGCACAAAGGCAGGGATTTTGTAGGATCAGAATCAGGTGTATGATTAACCAATTACAGTGGAACTTCAATACTCGCGACCTTGACACTTTTCATTTAGAACCGGACTAAGAGTAACTCGAGAAATATCTGATAGTTGGTGAGAAGCCATTATTGTATTATTTATTTAAAGTAGTAAATAAACCAATTTTGACATTGTACATGTACAATAACCTTTGAAAAAGGAACCAACCAAAGGAGAGAGTCAAAACCGATTTTTTACTCGCAAGGGGTCATAACACATTGCCCCCGTGAGTATCGAGGTTGCACTGTAACCAAACAGGTTATCATCATGATCATCGATTTCATATGAGGATTAAAACACGGTCATTAACGGAAAAAGGAAACAGCTGTGTAAGAGATCAAAACTGGCTGAGAAACAGTCAAACTACTGCTAAGGTGAGGACGTGGAAGAGAGTTTCATGTCACAGGTCATACACCATGGCAAGACTGATCACAGCAGCAAGACACAATGAAGTGATTGTGCATCAGCAATTTCAAAGCAGACTGGAGTTTCAGGATGTGCTGTTGAAGCTATTTTGAAGAAGCAAAAAAGAAATAGGCAGTGTTCAAAGAGTGTGGATGCAGTGGAGGAAGGATGAAAGCAGATGAAAGACACATCATTCTTATTTCCCTTTGAAACTGTAAGATGTTAAACAGTGCCGTCAGCAAAGAACCAGTGGAAACCAGAGGGACCCCCTATTTATTGTCTGGAGAAATCTGGCCTTTATGGAGAAATTGTGACCAAAAAGCCATACTTCCAACATGGAAACAAGGCTAAGAGGCTCAACAGGAGGCGGTTTGTTTTATCAAATTCTGCGCATCTGCAGGAAACAGTGAAGCATAGTTTAGATTTCCTGCAAATTTGTGGCTGCTTTTCTGCCAACGGAGTTGGAGGTTTGGTCAGGATTAACAGTGTCCTCAAAGCTGAGAAATACAAGCAGACCCTTATCCGTCATGCAGTACCATCAGTGAAGCTTCTGATTCTCTCCAAATGTATTCCGCAGCAGCACAACTACCCCAAACATACAGCCAATGTCATCGAGAACTATCTTCAGCACAGACGACAAGTCCGGGAAATAATAGTTTGGCCCCCACTGAGCCCTGATCTCAATATCATCGAGTCTGTCTGGGATTACGAGAAGAGGCAGCAGGATCTGAGACGGAAGATGATATGTGGTGGGTTTTCGAAAATGTTTGGGACGACCTTCCTGCCAAGTTCCTTCAAAACCTTTGTGCAAGTGTACATAGAAGAACAAATATTGATTTGGATTTCACTTCTATTTATTGACTTTCCATTTTATTAATTAATAAAAATGTGAATGAATGGATTTGAACAGCAGTTATATATGTAGGTGTGTGTGTGTGTGCTCAGGATTATTCTTTCTTTTTATGTGAGCCTGGATCAAAGTGTAGCCATTTTCTCTAGTCGCTGGATCTCGTTCTATCATGTTATCGCTCATCGTGTCCATTTTATTAGGATCACCTTTTACAACGTGACAAAGTAATACATTATAGAAGAGTAAACGGCTTGTAAGCTGCTTGTACTGTACTCCAGACTGAACTATTGCTGATCACAGTGCAGTACTTTTGAAGTGCAGCGTGGTGTAACATGCGGCTTTGTACAGTATAATGATTAAAGTGTACTATGAGTAGAGAGTCTGAGAAAGCTGTGCTTGAATCAGTAAAGCTCAAGCATGATTTCTACTCCTGAAAATGATGTCCAAACCTTTTAGAGTAAACTAAATCCCATTATCCTCAGTAATTTCTTGCCATGATCAGACACTTTTGCATGTGCCAGTCATGCCTAGTTGCATATTCTCTCATCATATTATGGCAATGAGATTCTTTTCTTTTTCAATTCTACCTACTAGAACAACCCCCACTCGCTGCCTTTTCCGAAGAAGCCCATTCCTGCATTAGATTTGCATTCAAAGTGGGAAATCGGAGCTCGGAATTACGTCGTTTCCTTTTTAAAATCGCGACGATTGTTTTTTTTTTAAAATGACCTCCTCTACAGTAACTGTGTAAATAGTGCGTGTTGATGTTCTTTGTTGAACTTAGAGTTCCAAAATACCAATCTTTTTTATTTTCTATTCAAAAGTTTACGAGTTATGAACTCCAGTCACGTGCAGAAAAACAAAATCAGCCACTGTGTGTGGTTCTACCACAGGAACCAAGGGGCATTTCAGGAATGTTAGAGCATAAAGCATTCCCAAAGCCATGACCAGGGCTGATTGTATGTCTTGTTTCTAGGGATATACCTTATTTTACTGAACAGCACTGATATGTGAAATATTTGATCTGCAAATAAAAAAAACTGTATGAAGAACTGTATATAACTGAGAAATGCTGTTTTTTTTTTTCTTTCTTTCTTTTAAAAAGATGGTGTGGAACAAGTGGCAAACATGCACACGGTCTTCTGGTGGTAAAGAGCAAGTAGATATGGAGTATGAATGTTTAAACATCTCCATTCATTTTTGTTTCGGTATTGGAACACCCGGCTTTTCCATCCATATGTGGTTCCTCTCCAAACTGTTTCCACAAAGTTGGAGACACAGTTGTATCTTCTTGCGTCTTTGGATGATGTAGTATGAAATGTTCCTTTCACTGATGCTTGGAGATCCAAACCTGTTCCAGCATGACCATGCCCCGTACACAAAGCCAGTTCAATGTAGATATGGTGGTGTACATCGTTAGGGTTAACATGAAGGTATAGGCTACGGTGGAAGATTTTGGGTGGCCTGCTATAGAGCCTTGATCTCAACCCTATTGAACACATTTTGGGATGAATTGGAACACACCCCAGGCTTCCTCACCTCACCCTACACTGCCTTTTTAATGCCCTCAAATATTCCACGAGCACACTTCAGAATCTAGTGGAACATCTTCCCAGAAGAGTGGAGGTTAATATAACAGGAAATCAAGCCTATATATGGAATGTGATGCTCAAAAAGTACATCAGGATCTTATGGTCAGGTGTACACAAACTTTTGTTCATGTTATGTATGTTTGCCATGTGTCTTTCCACATTTTAATTAATGAAATAGTCTGGGTTCCACGAAAAAAGCAAACCAAGAATGTTTTTGTCTAATGGATTTCCAGGTGCTCTTTAGTTTCTTATACAGTGGAACTCCGGTGTACGAGACGAATTCGCTCCTGAAAACCGCTCGTGTTCCCGCATGTTCATTTTTCCATTAGAATGAATGTAAACGCAATTGATCCGTTCCCGGACCTCAGGCGATCGCTTATTCCAGGCTTAAAAACTAATTGTATGCCTAATTTAACACACAAATATACTTGTAACAAAGTATAAACATAAAGTAATAAATTATAACGAAATAAATAACTTTTTGTTCTTTTCGATTGTACTTACTGTTGAACTAGACATGCCATATTGCAGACAAAGATCTCGTGTGCGTACACCAAGTTTATGCTTTTCTACAATTTCTTTCTTTATTTCAATGGTTATTTTTTTTACAACCTTCTTTCCAGTGCTATCACTACACTTCTTGGGACCCATGATGCAAAATTTATAGTGAAACAAAACAAAAACAGACAAAAAGCTCAATTTTTACACAAGAGAACGACGAGAACGCACTCAGAACAACGTCTATGAAGAGGCTGAGCGTGGGGACGGAGGTGACGCTCGTGCCTGGAACCAAACACCTCAAAACAAATTTTTTTCCGAAATACCACTGTTACACTGAATGTCCCTGTTGGTGGTGAGGAGCCTTTGGGGTCAATCGTAAGGATGCAGAACCATCTGACTAGACACCTTTTGCTATTTCGTTTCAGCGACATTGATTTCTAGCATAAAACAGACTTTTTTTCTTGTTACAACCTGCCCAATGTTGAACATATATGTCTTCCGTTTGTTTGTTTGAAACAATCCAGATAGTCTAAACCGAATCGGAATTTAATTTCACATTGACGAGTTCAATCTAGCTTGAGTGAAACACCCAGCCTTATTAACAAACAGGTGATTTTAATCAAAAACACCATCTCATTTTTTTTTCTGCAAAAGAAAGCTATTTCCTAAATGTGTCTAAAATGCAGGGTTTCCAGTTATAGCCTTCCACCACACACACACACGACTAATGTTGGGTCAGATTGACTGCAGTCTTGCAGATGTCACAAGTGCAGCCGGCTCGGTTTGCGTGATTGCTCCACAGCGAGTGTGATTGCTTCCTGCTGTGATGAACGTTTACTGTTAAAGACACGGAGACTACTTTCTCATCACAAGAGGACAGATTTTGTAGCCCTCACGCCTCTACAAGCCATCTGAAAGCCCCAGCATGTGCACTGAGTCTCCATTCACCTCCGTTTCTACCAGGTTGTAGACTGTATGGAAAAATGTATTGAGTCACCTGACTTTTCCAGCCGCTTGTGGTCATTTCTCAAACTGTTACCACAACATCGGAGGCACACAATTCTTTTGGATGCCTTTTGATGCAGTATAATCAAATTTTCCCTTCCATTCATCTAGATACCCAAAAAGTGACAAAACTGCTTTGAGTCTCTCGCAATGAATAAATCTACACTAGTACGCAAGATTACAAACTTAATATAAATATAACTCTTGAATTCTACAAAGCAAACTTGGAAAGTGTTAGTTGAAGTGTTTCAGGAAGAGGTAGGTCTTCAACCGTCGCTTGAAAATAACCAGGGACTCTACACGGACATCAAGGAGAAGTTCATTTCACCACCTCAGAAGGTGCCAGAACAGAGAAGAGCCTTGAAGTATACTAACCTCTCATTCTGAGAGAAGGTGGTACCAGTCGAGCAGTGCTGGAGGATCTCATATAGCGTGGTGTAGTGTGTGAGGTGTGATGAGGTCACTGAGGTAAGATGGTGCTGGTCTATTTTTAGGCTTGTAGGCAAGCATCAGTGTTTTGAATAGGAGAACTTGGGAGGGTTGAACACAAGTCATGCAGCTGCATTTTGGATCATTTGCAGTGGAGGAATAGCGTTTGGAGGAAGACCTTCTAGCAGAGAGTTGCAGTAGTCCAGTCTTGAAATGACAATACCCATAGCCAGCTTCTTGTTTACATGGCCTGCTATAGAGCTCTGACCTCAACCCTAACCCCTAAACCCCATTCCTCCTCTACTCGCCTACATCAGTACCTGCCTTTGCCTTTACTAACACCCTTGTTCCTGAATGAGCACACGTTCAAAAAGCACTTTTATACGTGTACTTAATTTTGGAGTCATTTCGTAGCACTGCTGTAAACCTGCTCAGTGTTTGCACAGAGATCCTTCCAGAAGGGTGTGTGAGGTTGTGAATGTGTGTGTATGGAGTAAGGGGTTGTTATGAGTTTTGTGTAATTCCAGGTGTGTATGATTGATCTTCCTCTCCAGCTGAAGGAGAATCGCTTTGATCCTTGGCATGAAATTCTTCCTGGTTAGAGAAGAGCTGATCTACACAGTAGGGGTTTGGGTCTGGACGTATAGCTGTTTTTTTTATTTTTTTTGTAATATGTGAAAGCAGATGAGCAAAATTGTGCTCTGTCACAGTAGCACAAGATGAGCAGCGAGGTAGATGGAACACGCCCAGGTGCGGCTCGAGTCCGGGAGCTTTTCCAAAGACATGTGTAGCGGTATGACTTACTTCAAGCTTCTGTCCTTCTTTGCTTTGTCATTACGTTATTAAACAAAGTTATAATCGTATCTACTATGCTTACCTCAGTCATTTTCTTACTGAACCTTGTTTAATCTCTATCTGTTCATCTTGCATTTCTATCTCTCCATCTCTCTCTCTCTCTCTCTCTCTCTCTCTTTCTCTCTCTCTCTCTCTCTCTTTATTTGACACACTCATTTGCTCTCCACAAAACTTTTATTTCTTCTGTCTTTCTCTTTCATTTTCCATTATGCTCCTTCTCCAGTCTGCTTTGCCCTGCTGCTTCATCTATACCATTTTTCCTCGTTTTCTTTTTCCCTTATTCTAAAATCTATATATTTGTTTTACCCATCTGCCCATGTTAGTAATTCATGCTGCCATGCTGCATGCTAAGCTCATTTCTCTTATGTCTTTTTGTCGGTTCTGTCCATATGCTCCCAATGTGCTCCAGTTAAAAAGAAAAACAGTCCTAAGATTCCATGCATTTCTCTCAGGATTGGATTTTTTTTAACAGTTTTCAATGATTGTAATCAAGAATGTGATTAGATTAGAGGTTAGAAATGCTAATTGTGTTAGCTAAGCCACTGGCTTAGCCACCAAGTACATTGTCTGGTTGCTCACATAAATGGGCCTCACACAAGTTCTCTAAACACATTCCATTGTCTGTTCAGTTTTTAAAGGATCTTTATGATGTGAGTATGTAAGTTACACAGAATGTCTTTATCTGGGATCACACATTTCTGGTTACTATGTCTTCTTACCCAATCAGGGCCAGGGTTTTAGCTCAGGTTTTTTCCAGTGTGTATATATACTTGTCTGCTATCTGCAATAAACTGAAGAAGAAGATTTACACCATTCTGTGTGCTGCGTAATTCTTCCCTGCTCAGAAAAGACACTACGAGCATCGTAGATCGCATAGAAAACCTTTTTAAGAATTAAGTTTTGTTTGGGTATAATAAAAATATAACACATACCTAATAGCCTTGGCTAAAAAGTGGTAGCTTATCAATACTTGAATCTCGACAGGAACATTATTGTAATGTATTCTACTGGTATGTGTAATATGTCATGATGTAAGTCGTGAGGATTAAGTTCATAACACAAGGAAGTTTATAATAGACATGTGCAAAGGAAGAGTAGAAAAGGAAGAGGCATGTGAGCCACCTGTGTGTATTCTGATTTATTGGCTAAACACAAATAATGAATTACTGCAATGTTGTAATGCAACTTCAATCAGCTAAATTTACTGTGATCAGGTGACATTACTCTGATCAGCTGACTTTACTGTATTTAGTTAACTTCGATAGAATCAGCTACTTTTTCTGTGATCAGTTAACTTGACTGTGATCAGCTAACTTTACTGCGATCAGCTGAATTTACTAAAATCCGCTAATTTTGCTGCAATTAGCTGACTTTACTAAAACTAGTTAACTTTACTATAATCAGCTTACTTTACTGGGGTCAGCTAACTTTACTGAGATCAGCTAAATACAGTGTGATCAGCCAACATTTCTCCGATCAGCTAACTTTATTATGTAAACTTCTGCAATCATCTAATTATACTGTGATCAGTTAACTTTATTGCGATTTGCTAACTTTACTGAGATAAGAAAAATATAGTGTGATCATCTAACTTTACTGTGATCAGATAAATATAGTGTGATCAGCTAACTTTACTGTGATCAGCTTACTTTACTGGGGTCAGCACATTTTACAGCGATCAGCTAAATATAGTGTGATCATCTAACTTTACTGTGATCGGCTTACTTTACTGGGGACAGCGCATTTTACTGAGATCAGCTAAATATAGTGTGATCAGCTAACTTTACTGTGATCAGCTAAATATAGTGTGATCAGCTAACTTTACTGTGATCAGCTAAATATAGTGTGATCAGCTAACTTTACTGTGATCAGCTTAATTTACTGGGGTCAGCACATTTTACTGAGATCAGCTAAACATAGTGTGATCAGCTAACTTTACTGTGATCAGCAAAATACAGTGTGATCAGCTAACTTTACTGCGATCAGTTAACTTTACTGCGATTTGCTAACTTTACTGAGATAAGAAAAATATAGTGTGATCAGCTAAATTTACTGTGATCAGCTTAATTTACTGGGGTCAGCGCATTTTACTGAGATCAGCTGAATATAACGTGATCAGCTAACTTTACTGTGATCGGCTAAATATAGTGTAATCAGCTAACTTTACTGTGATCAGTTAACTTTACTGCAATTTGCTAACTTCACTGAGATAAGAAAAATATAGTGTGATCAGCTAACTTTTCTGGGGTCAGCGCATTTTACTGAGATCAGCTAAACATAGTGTGATCAGCTAACTTTACTGTGATCAGCTAAATATAGTGTGATCAGCTAACTTTACTATGATCAGCTAAATAAAGTGTGATCAGCTAACTTTACTATGATCAGCTAAATATAGTGTGATCAGCTAACTTTTCTGTAATCAGCTAAATATAGTGTGATCAGCTAACTTTTCTGTGATCAGCTAAATATAGTGTGATCAGCTAACTTTTCTGTGATCAGCTAAATATAGTGTGATCAGCTAACTTTACTGTGATCAGCTAAATATAGTGTGATCAGCTAACTTTACTATGATCAGCTAAATATAGTGTGATCAGCTAACTTTTCTGTGATCAGCTAAATATAGTGTGATCAGCTAAATATAGTGTGATCAGCTAACTTTACTGTGATCAGCTAAATATAGTGTGATCAGCTAACCTTTCTGTAATCAGTTAACTATACTTTGATCAGTCAACCTTTCTCCGATCAGCTAACTTTATTATGATAACTTCTGCAATCATCGAACTATACTGTGATCAGTTAACGTTACTGTGATTTGCTGACTTACTAAGATAAGGCGAATTTAGTGCGATCAGCCAACTTTATTTCAGTCATCTAACTTTACTTGGATCATCTAACTTTACTATGATCAGCATACTAACAGCTACTGCTTTCAACCGAGGTTATGAAGATGTCACTGAGATTAGTTCGCAATACTGCAATTCACTAACATTACAGCATTTAGATAATTTAACTGTGGTCAGCATAAGCTCGATATCTGTATCATAAGCAGTAATAGCTATGTCAGATGTTCACTGCAAAACTTTCAAAAGTCTGCCAGCTAATCAAGGATGCAGCTGGAGGTCAGTTGAGAACTCATTACCTTTACTGATTGTGGGTTGTGAGTTTTAATTAGGGTTCAATTAGGAATTGGGAATTTGATTAGAAAGTTAAACACATAGTAGGCTACCTTCTCCCAGCACATTATCAGGATGTCTCTGTTTCAGTATTAAATTTGACAGCTGGGCACTGAAGATGGAGAGGTTACAAAATAACACTATCATGCCAAACCCCCCTTTTTTCAACTAATGCATATATTTAAAGTATTATTAAACAGTACATCTTGATTGCCTCTTTCCTTTTTGCTTTTATGGCAAGAACTGAAAAAAATTATGTTGAATTTCAACTTGACTTGCATCACCCATACCAGACTACGCTTTTTAGTCTTCCTCTGTCTTATCATTTACCAAGAAGGCTTAGATCTTAGAATCTCAAAAGCACACATGCCAAAGTTCATTAAATAGATTCAGAAATACTTCCTTTTATTCGTTTACACCTGTTGCTTCCATAGACACTTCTGTCCATCTCCAAGTTTCTCTAACTGTTGGCTCATCAGGTATAATATCTCCAATCCAAACTATATCTCAAACATAAATCATAAAGTGCATTTCCTAATATGTCCCACTTTTGCACTAACATGGACTTATAAGTTTGTATAAAACCTGATGGATGCATTAGAACAGCTTCTGCCTAACATCCAGGCAAACAATATCTGTTCAAACTTCTTCTTTCTGTGTCAGAGGTCAGTGGAGCACAACTTGAAGAAAAAAATGATCTACCCTGTACATACACAAGCTCATAGATGCCTAAAATTGGCTAGAGTCCCTGTAAATCATAGGTTAAGTTGCCAGAGAGAAAAACCCTTTAGCAGGTACATTTACCAATTCAAACAGATTGTTGTTTTTGTTCTCCCCTCTTTCATGTCTTTTGAATAGATGTGCTCCAGCACTTGAATTCTGCACAACACGTGACCTTGAGCAACACATTTTCGTATTTTTTTGCTTGTAAACTGAGTGAAGTGTAATTGCTACAGAAATCAATTGAAAAACACATTGCCTTTGTTTGTACCATAACCTTCCCCGGTATGATTTCAGAGCAAAGTGTTTACTTGTATAAAAATGCATGATAAAAGAAGGATAAAAGCAACCAATCAATTAGGGTTCCCTTACACCCTAAATCTATAGTACACTTATATATGATAAACGAAAATGCACATACCCCAACAGTGACTCTCTTTGGATCTTAAATTCTCAGGTCCTTTATTTAAAAAAGAAATAGGTATATATTAAAATTACAAACATGAAACTTGCAGTATATTTGCATGAATCTTGGCAATTCTAATTAGAGAAGGATTTGCAGCTTTTCCCACTGTAGCAGGACCACAACCAGACCAGACTAGTTAAATAAGATTGACAATAAACTCCACATTTCTCTTACTTATGTCTCTCACTTGATGTTTTGCATTGCCCCTATACTCATGCCTCTCAGGGACAGAATGTTCTACATTTGAAAAGGTTTTTTCAATTCCATGTTTGTGTTTCACAAACAACGTCTCTAGGTTACGAACGTAACCCTAGTTCCCCGATGGAACGAGACGCTGCATCGAAACGCTATGGGCGTTCCCATAGCTCGAGTTCCTGAAGGGGAACTATATGCTCCTCATTAATGCCTCATTAAATGTAACCTAGAGACGTTGTGTGTGTCCAAAGTATTGCCCATTGCAATTTCCCATTAGTAAATAAAACATAGTAACATTAACACATATATATTTACAAAATATTGGAACTTTACCAAATATATAAATATATTTATTGTTTGAAACTGTTTTTAAATCATTGGATCTTATTTTTCTATTTAAATCCGACTAAAAGTAGCCGTGATTTAAATTCGAAGGGTTTTGTTTGTTTGTTTGTTTGTTTTACAGTTCCCCAAACTAAGTTGCATCACTTCTGTCTATAATTGATCTGGACCAGTTCTACCTGGACATGTACCATAGATGAAGGAATGAAGGTTTATAATACATACATAGCACAGCACCATGTGCTCGTGTAAACACCCTATTACAATTATTAAGTGGTTAAGAAATCTGCCCATAATAAAGACCACCTAATGACTTATTTATTTAAATGAAAGGGCAATACTGGTGCATGTTGGTTTTAACGTGAGTAATAATTAAGCAGCTGTGTCCTAATATTTAGTACAGACCAAAAGTTTGGACACACCTTCTCATTCAAAAGGTTCTCTTAATTTTTATGACTATGAAAATTGTAGATTCACACTAAAGGCATCAAAACTAGTAGTCATGAAAATAAAGAAAACTCTTTGAATGAGCAGGTGTGTCCAAACTTTTGGTCTGTACTGTATATATAATATATAGGTATATATTGCTACCCATGCAACAAAGATTAGTAACCTTAGACTTCAGGTTTCTTCAAACAAGTGATTGTACCTTTGTTTGGGAAGATACAAAAAGATGAAATGGTACAGACGTAAACCTGATGACAGTGATAAACAAATTTGCAACCTATTCACTCTTAAATGTTACATATTAGTATTTCAAGGTTTACCTACAACCCATGAGGGTACATCCACAGCAGTCGTTTACAAAAAGACCCCCATCGTACCCTTTTTCTGAAAGTACTAGTGTGCACTAGTGTGTGTTTAGTGTGCACTAAATTATAAATCTCAATAAATACAGTATGTCATTGGCTATGTAAAAGTGCACACTATGGCATTATTTTTAATAGTAAACAGTTGGACACCACAAAAACTTTATTAATGAAGGATTGGAGATCTCCTTTATAGATGGATTTCCCTGTGTGAGCTCTGCGAAATGAAAATCATTATCTGAAGTGATAATCTTGGGGTTTTTTTTAAGACTACAATATGACATATTTTCAGTTAAATTTTTTGTTATGTATATAATTCCACATGTGTTAATTTACAAACACAACGCAGTTGTTCACAAAAAGACCCCCATCGTACCCTTTTTCTGAAAGTATGTGCACTAAATTATAAATCTCAATAAATACAGTATGTCATTGGCTATGTAAAAGTGCACACTATGGCATTATTTTTAATAGTAAACAGTTGGACACCACATAGACTTTATTAATGAAGGATTGGAGATCTCCTTTATAGATGGATTTCCCTGTGTGAGCTCTGCGAAATGAAAATCATTATCTGAAGTGATAATCTTGAGGTGTTTTACGACTGTAGGATACAGTTAAGAGCATATGTTGGCTTTATTTGAGCTCGTCACCAATTGATCTGACATTTGCCATTCATTTTTATTCTCTTATCAATTCCTATTGAGTCATTAATTCCTGGAAAAGAAAGGGGTGCTCTTTAAAATGTCATGTCCATCGTGCCTCTCTCTGAGACCACCTACTGGCATTTGGTTCTCTGATCTTCTAAACCAGCACCTCACAGGTCATAATTATAAACAGCTGTATAATGACATGCATTTTCATCTGCCATGGCGTTTAAAATAGTCTCTAACTTGACCCAGTATTCATGATCTTTCTGAGATTTGGTGAGCCTGTCCTGGTTTAATTAACCATAACCAGACCAAACTGGTTAAATAAGATTGACAATAGACACCTCTCTCACTTGATGTTTATTATAGCCCCTCATGCCTCATAGGGATAGAATGTTCTACATTTGAAAAAGTTTTTCTATTCCATGTTTGTGTTTCGTATCACAACAAGTAGCATTTAATGAGGCATTAATGAGGAGCATATAGTTGTGTGTGTCCAAAGTATTGCCCAATGCAATTTCTAGATAGCCCATTAGTTATAGTTGAAAAAAATAGTAACATTTACACATATATATTTACAAAATATTGGAACTTTAACAAATATATAAATATACTGATTGAAACTGTAACCCAGCCATTAGTGTTGCACAAGCCAGTGCACTCAGTGCCGGTCCCAAGCTCGGATAAATAGGGAGGGTTGTGTTAGGAAGGGCATCCAGTGTAAAACATGCCAAATCAAATATGCGGATCATGAATCAGAAATTCATACTGGATCGTTCGAGGCCCGGGTTACCAACGACCGCCACAGGTATTGTTAGCCATCAGGGTACCGGTGGAAATTAGGCTACTGTTGGCCGAAGAAGGAGAAGGAGAGAAGGAAGACGTCTACAGAGACAGAAGGGAAAGCAGAAGTGTAGGAGAGTAGAGGTTTGACTGGTAAAGGGAGAGAGATCGCTGATATAATGGAGAGAAAAATGGCTAAATATGTTCAGAAGACCAAGTGAAAAGGCAGTGTGGATGGAAAGAGAAATAGTGTGGGGGTGATTCTGAAGGAAGAGTACAGTAAAAGTGTAGTGGTGGTGAAGAGAGTTTTTGATAGAGTGATGAACGTGAAGCAGGAAGTTGAAGAGGTAATGAAATGTTCATGACTTTAATGGGCATGTAGGTGAAGGGAACAGAGGTGATGAGGTGATGGGAAGGTATGGCTTTAAGGAGAGGAATGTGGAAGGGCAGATGATAGATTTTGCTAAAGGAGCGAAATGGCAGTGGTGAATATGTAATTTAAGTAAAAGGCTAGGGTGCCATATAAGAGTGGAGGAAGGTGCACATGTTCTATGTAGAAGATGTAACCTGAAGGAGATTGGAGACAGTGTAGCTAGACAGCATCGGAGGTGGTCTGTAAGATGGTCTAGGAGGTGAAGAAGAGGAGGAGAGTGAGGAAAAAAGAAGAAGGAATTTTTATTTTTTATTATAAAAGAAGAGTAAGATGGTGGAAACTGAAGGAGGAAGACTGTAGTGTGAGGTTCAGGGAAGAGGTCAGACAGGGGCTCGGTGGTGGTGAAGAGGTGCTGGATGATTGGGCAACTACTGCAGAAGTGATAAGTGAGGCAGCTAGGAAGGTACTTGGTGTGACAACTGAAAATTGAAAGGAAGACAAAGAGATGTGGTGGTGGAATGAGGAAGTGCAGGAGAGCATAAGGAGAAAGAGGTTGGCATAACAGAATTGAGAGAGAGGTGACCATCTGTGAGCAACAGTATGGTTTCATGCTGAGGAAGAGCAACACAGATGCAATATTTGCTTTGAAAATGTGGATGGAAAAATATAGAGAAGGTCAGAAGAAGTTGCATTGGGTGTTTGTGGATTTAGAGAACGTGTATGACAGGGTGCCGAGAGAGGAGTTGTGATATTGTATGAGGAAGTCAGGTGTGTCAGAGAAGCATGTGAGGGTGTTGCAGGACATGTATGAGGACACTGTGATAGCAGTGAAGTGTGGATGTTGGACTGCATCAAGGATCGGCTCTGAGCCCTTTTCTGTTTGCAGTAGTGATGGACAGGTTGACGGACGAGGTCAGACAGGAGTCTCTGTATAGACTCTAGTATAAAGACGGATGATCTGCTTAAGGTAGCAGCCGAAAGAAGAGGAAAAAGAATTGATTAAAACTGTATTTGAATCATTGGATCTATTTTTCTATTTAAATCCCACTGAAAGTGGTTGTGGCTTAAATCTAAAGACCTTCGTTTGTTTGTTTGTTCTGGTTAAAAAAAAAAAACAGAAATAAAAAACCCAGGAGGTTTTACAGTCCCTAAACCTCAGTTGCATTACTCCTGTCTATAATTGATCTGGACACGTACCAAGGATGAATGGATGAAAGTTGTCAATACATACAGAGCACAGCACTAAAAACTAGTATTGATTTCAGGCATGTGTAAGATTTTTTTAGTAGTGTACTGGTGCTGAATGTGATCAGAATGTGAAACCGGACCAACTTATAGCCCAAGGGGTGATGTTAATGAAGCTGTAGAAAAAACAAGATTCGAGATAATTGATAGTCACCACTGCTTCAACCAAACTCACATCTGGAAAACTCACAGCAAAACTTCAGTCTAAGACACATAACTTACCCTATTACAATTATTAAGCGGTGAGAGAAATCTGCCCATAGTAAAGCCAGTATTTATGATCTTTAAAAATGTTGGTGAGCCTGTCCTGATTTAATTTGCTTAATAAAAAGACAGCTATCAAACTGTTTTAATGTTTTTAATGTTTTTTTTTTAAGTGTTGGCTTAGTTTGGTCACCCAGTAAATCTGTAGCATAGCACATTTCAGAATTATTCCACAATAAATCAAATTTACATATAATAACACAAAAAAGTGGGAATTTCTTTGTTTTTATATCCTATTCTGGTCTCCATGTTTCCGCACATTTCAGCTTAAAACCTGTTCGCTTCTGCCAGGAGGTTTAGACTTGACTGTACATTGACTTTTCAACATGGTTATCCTTAAAATATACTGTAAAATATGTCTGTAAAAATTGTTTAAGAAATGCAAAACCAGCAATTCAGACTTTATAAACTCTATAATTTAAACTATACAAAAAATATACAGGAATGTTTGATAAGACTAACATCCCACACAAAAATCTCTGAAATTGTTATTATTTTGGAAAGAATGACTAAGGAAACCATTTCATGCTACCTGATCTCATGGACCAGAACAGGATGATTATGGCTAAATGTATGACAATTGTTGTTCTATCACTTGCTCTTTTAGCAGAGTGTCTTCCAATACTAACTTTACATGTATAACAGTACAGATATTTTCACACTGCATCCATTTACACACATTTATTAATTATTCTTTTCTTTCTTTCTTTCTTTCTTTCTTTCTTTCTTTCTTTCTTTCTTTCTTTCTTTCATGCTTACATAATACAATGGAGAAATACAGTAAACCTCAGACGGGACACAGTGGCAGTGCATTGAGCCAAAGATTGAATCCTGGAGCTGTGAAGTGTCAATGTCACGGAATACACAGAAATTCCTTTACAGATTCTATTTCACATTCAATCTGCAGTCAAAGAACATCGCGTCCACTTTTCCAAACTTGTCAGTAGTCAGTTTTCTTCTGTGGTCTTTCTTTCTCTCTCTTTCTCTCTCTCTCTCTCTCTCTCTCTCTCTTTTTCTCTGTCTCATCACACACACATAAGCATGAAATGAAGCTGTAGTATGGATATGAGGGATAAAATAAGTCATATTCACTCAACACGTGTTCAACCCAGTGCTTGTTGTGTGTATACTGACCTGGTTATTCATTTTTTTTTGTTCTGTCTAAACAATAAACAAATCATATGTGCTTAATTCTCTTACCTTGTATCCTGAACCACACATACTGCAGCGATGGTATATTTTCATATTACTTTGTCACATTTTTATAATCGGTATAGAAACAGGAAGTGATTGATGTGTGCAAATGTGTAAAAGTTTCTAGCATTAGTCTTCACCAGTGTAGGTGCGATGACATCATGTTCGTACCATCGTAACCAGAGATGGAAAAAGTACACACATCCTTCACTCAAGTAGAAGTACAGATACTCATGTTTTAAAAGACACTGGTAAATGTTGACTGCGCATTTTTACTCAAGTTAAAGACATGTACTTAACTAAAGAAGTAACTAGTACAACTATCTGTTTTAGTGTCACGCTGGTAACTGGATGATATTATAATCAGATTGTTATATTAATACAAAATAATTAATTCAATTACATTTTTTTACCTAATAAATGTATCCAGGCTGAAAAACCACCATATAGAACAAAACACAGAAAAGATGATGATCATGTGATCAGGAATGTCTCAGTTCTCAGTCATGTTTACATCGCTAACTCCCTCTGTCTCATCCACGTTAACTCCATACTTCTTGTTGCCTGTTCGTTGTTAGCTTAGCTAGCATAAGTCTGTGGTGTGGTGTGTGATAACCAGGAAATGATACACCAATGGTAGATTGAAAAAGCTGTGCAGTGATAAGAAACAGAATAAATAGAATAGAAAAGGCAATGAGAAGAGAAAATATTGATCATGATAACAAATAGATTAAAACTGAAGTAACGAGTCTGTTTTTAAAACTTAAGAAGTAAAAGCTACAGATATTTGTGTGAAAAAATTAATAAGTGAAAGTAAAAGTTGCCTGAAAAATAAAAAGTAAACTACTGATACCAGAAAAATCTACTTAAGTACAGTAACAAAGTATTTGTACTTTATTACTTATTAACCATTAAATAATAAAAAAAAGAGTTGTTATCAAGGCTGTGAGAAAAAATATAAAAAGGCTGTGTTTTTGCTGTGACTTTGGACACTTCCATGGAACAGTCTAACTTTGTTTCTCCTGACGCTTTGATATCACAACCCTGGATTTTGCACCTAGTCTGTTATTTTTGATTGAAATCTTTACTTTGTTACTGAATTTATTTGTTCTTGTTTTAATTGGGCACGACCCTGTGTCTCAGACATTCAGTTTATTGCTAGAATGAACATGGAAATAGATTTAAATAGACGTGGAAAATGGGCGTTCTCCCTCAAAATATGGCGAATGTTATAGAACATTTAAGCTGGTGATAAGATAAATGAGCAGTTGTATACGCTCTGTGGGATCCGTGTTTCTTTTTGTTTACTAGCTCTTGATGTGCATTTGTCCGTGTAACCATGAGCAGAGATGCCAGACTGATCCATTAACCCTGCACTGTGTAGCCATGGCAATGGCCCATATTCTATGCTCTATACCCACCTTAACTCGATGAAATGACTTTCAGAGCAAAGCAGAGATGACAGCAGTGGTGGTAGGATTAGTTATTTTATTACAGCAGACAGCGGTGATGGGAAAATTGGATCATTTCAGTGACTTTGCTTTTAAAAACTTGTTCATCAAAATTAAAACTTTGCTCATTAGTTTTAAAATTAAATTAATTGTTTTTTTGATTTTCAATAAGCAGATCCCAAAACACTTCTACATACACAAACTTTGTGTTCCAATAATTACAATTTGACAATTCGGCTAAGGACAAATTATGATAAACAGAATGAGTAGCTCACCGCTCATATCTTCTGGTTTTGGTCAAAGATTTGGACAAAAAAAAAAAAAAAACCTCTGATCTATTGCATTGTGTAGCGTCTATGGGAGTCATGTGATAAAAGAACAAACGACTTAGACTAGCAGAGTCTAGAGGTGAATTACTCAATTCTGTTTCCTGTGTAATGCACTGCATAGCGTATATGGGTGTCACGTGAAAGAACTTTCTTTATACCTCCCCTTACTAGCATGCAGTATCACACTTTCCCAAACAGTGATGCAAATGTAATGTACACATCATAATATTGATCATACAATACATATGATTGCTATCTTAGAATGTTTCTTCTAGTAGTTTAATAGTTTCTCTCCACATGGAAATAAAAAACTCGGCTTCTCCCATTAGGGGTCGCCACAGCGGTCCATCCGCATGTTTAATTTGGCACATGTTTTTACACTGGATGCCCTTCCTAACGCAACCTTTCCCATTTACCCAGGCTTGGGACCGGCACTAAGATTGGCTGGGGTTGGTTCCCTGACTGGGGATCGAACACGGGCTGCAGCGGTGAGAGCGCCGCATCCTAACCTTTAGACCACCAGGGGACCTCTCTCCACATGAAAATGCTTTCTTGAATTGAATCTTGGTGACAATGGCTGCTCATTTTGTTTGCATCTTTGTGAGTGTGTAGTAATTGCTACTGTTGCTGCTAATGGGCATGCACTGCTCAGAAGTAGCCAAAATCTACACCCTACACATACACTACTTTAATATGTATTAAAGTTTCATTTACACATTATATGCTAGGATAAGTAGCTTTGTTGAATCAACTAGCAACATACACTTATCAATGACCTCTGCTACCTTCTGCCAACCTTAATATGATGCTGCACATATTATTTAAGTTTTTTTGGTTTAGAACGGACAAAACAGCAGACCATACGTACCATTGAATTGGTTCAAGAAATTGACTTAATTGCTTGTGTGAACATTTTATACAATATCTATAGGACATTTTATAATAGGCAAGAAAATATTGTGTGAGAGCGTGAGAGACATCCATTGCGAGATATCATGTAGGAAACATTTGAAACTCTTCAGAGTACCCAGACCCCATGAGCTGTGATAAACCTCCTGCTTTACCTATGCCTATTATTGTTGTTGTTTTTATAGTTCTTTTACATAACCCGAATAGACAAAGTAATAGTAGAATATAGAAAAGTTTATTTCTAATTGACAGTAGACTGTAGTGATTTTACAACAATTTATCAAGAAATACAAATGAAAGGAACAGTGCCAGCATACTTCATGCAGGGAAGATGTTCAGCGACTTCAAAGCAATTTATGACGTAATTGGGGGGCGCAAACAGACGCTGTGGTGACGGGCTTTGAATGTCTTATTTTGTCCAAGCCTGTGATCGTTCAATCCAAAAAATGTGCCCAAGCTGATTCATTCCAATTTGGATGACTTTGAGAAAGTGTCAGTGTTCTTGCTGTAGATGCAACTATTGGTGTAAAATCATAATAGTGCTATCAGCAGTACAGGAACATGCACATGGAACAGCTGAAGAGTAGTAATGGAGTTTAGAAACTTGCAAAGGTTTTATGCAAACCAAGTGTTTACACAAATCATTTATATGTAAATGTCAATGTACTGTACAGGCCAGAAATGAAATATGCAAACATATTGAAAAAGTAATTTCAAGAAACAGTAATAATATCTTTCATCATGGAGCTTGTTCAATTCAATTCAATTTTTATATATATATTTTTTTGTTTAGCATAGCATTTAACAATGGACGTTGCCTCAAAGCAGCTTTACATTGGTACTGTAGTAAGAAAGAATCAATAAGATTGTTCTTTATAAGTGTAAGTTTGTCCGTAATGAGCGAGCCAGTGGCAACTGTGGCAAGAAAAACTCCCTGAGATGGTATAAGGAAGAACCCTTGAGAGAAACCAGACTAAAGAGGAAAAAATGAGAAGAGAGAGAAGGTTGAATGAGGTGGAGATGGTGAAGCAGGAAGTGGACTGGATTAGTAAGGAGGAAATTAAAGCATCTATTAAGAGGATGCCGAGTAGAACGTCGGTTGGACCAGATGACACAAGTAGAAGCATGATGGAGGTGTTTTTGATTGCAGTGGAGTTTTTAACAAGATTGATTAACAAGATTTTGAAAGGTGATATGATGCCCAGGGAATGAAGAAGGAGTGTGCCGGTACCAGTTTTCGGCATTTTCTTGTCCTTTGATTTGATAGTAAGACTGCACTATTCTTCTTCTTCTTCTTCTTCTTTCGGCTGCTCCCATTAGGGGTTGCCACAGCAGATCATCCATCTCCATACCACCCTGTCCTCTACATCTGCCTCTTTTACACCAACTACCTGCATGTCTTCCCTCACCACATCCATGAACCTCCTTCTTGGCCTTCCTCTTTTCCTCCTACCTGGTGGCTCCATCCTCAGCATTCTTCTACCAATATAATTCATGTCCCTCCTCTGCACATGTCCAAACCATCTCAATCTCGCCTCCCTCACCTTGTCACCAAAACATTCTACATGCGCTGTCCCTCTAATAAACTCATTTCTAAAAAGACTGCACTATTCAAAGCTTGTAAACCTCATCTGAAACAAACCGCACAAGCTCAAATATTTCCATGTGGATTTACTAGATGTTATTTCATTCCACAATAACTGACAGAAAAAACATTTATTTGTTTGCAGATATACTGTACTTTTAATGCCAATTTCAAGACTGACCTTTCAAGAAAAGATTGATATCGTGATAAGAGTTTTCCTGTATGTACGAGGCGTAGCTGTGGCTACAGTGAAAGAAGTCATATTGAATTGTGTTAATTGGGTTTCTTGCTTTAGTAATAACAATATATATTTATATTTATATTTATACACAACATAGAAACAATTCTGACTGTCTCCGACTGATTTGCCCTTTTTTGAAGTTTAACAAGTGCAAATCCAAACCAGTATCGTCTTCTAAAGCATATCCTGTTATTCTAGGAGTGACAATATCAGAGCGGTGACAGGAGACCCACAATAGCATGGCGACAAAGCCGATGTCTTGCCATCACGCTGATATTTTAAGGCGCTGAAGACTTCCTCATCTCAATCTGAATTATTATCCGTGGCCAGGCCATTTTGAAAGGTCAACGTCTGACGTGTCTGATAAGGTGCGCTAGGTAATTATTGTAGTCTTTTGAAAATGCTCGTTTATCTTTGAGCTCTGAGAGTCACGACAGCAGGGGTTTTTGAAATAAACACACAATTTTATGAAGCATGTGGAAAAACACAGTGGCATTTCCATTTTTTTTTTTCACAATTTTAGCAAAAAATTGTCAAAGAATAGAATTATTTCTTGCTCCCAGTCCCTATGAACTGTATATATATATAGATAGATAGATAGATAGATAGATAGATAGATAGATAGATAGATAGATAGATAGATAGATAGATAGGTAGATAGATAGATAATCTACAAATAATCCTGGTTTTGTGCCCAGAGAGTCTTGGCATGGGAATGGATTACATATCACACTCACATTCATTCATGCCTGTTTAATAAAACCAGCTGAAACCCACACAGCCACAGGGGAATATTTTAAATTCCACACAGATAGAAAACCAAAGGATTTAACCAGGTACCCTTGAGAGCGATGCAGCAGGGAAGACCCCCACTGTGCCACCCTGTTTCCCTGCCAGTGTATTTATTGCTTAGTAATGTTGGTTTGTCAGCCAACTCTAACATGCACTTGCCTTCAAATCCATGTACTATAACTTGAAACTTGACAGTCAGACAAATGTATATACTGTGTACTCAGAACACTGACTGTCATTTTTAATGTCTAAAACAGAGAGGAGGAAATTCATATGTTGAACTGACGGTGTAAATATTACGGTTCTAATATCTAGACACTTCGTGAGGCCTAAAGGTGTTCAGTAATGCACTTTCATCAATCTTATCAAACCATGCCCTTCAAAAAGCACAGCCCAGCAGGGTAGCACACACACACTGGTAATGAGATAAAGAGCATCATTCTGAGGTAATAGGCTCACCAATCCTTGATCTAAAAAAAATTCCATATAACTTTTGAGATCTCATTCATTCATTCATTCATTCATTCATTCATTCATTTATTCATTCATTCATTTACTCATTCATTCACTCGTCTTCATCTTCAGTGGTCTGGGATGGTGTAGATGGGGTAGATCCTGGGAAAACAGGGCACGAGATTGGAAAACAACCAGAATGGGATAACAGCCTTTCATAGTACACCATGCATACACACTTTCACACACTCCTTCACACCTAGAGGCAATTCAGAGAAGCCAAATCTATCAAAGAGCATGTTTTGGAAGGTTGGAAAACCCCCCAGAGGAAAGCCACATGGACATGCGTAAACATCTGGATCGCCACACCATGCACCTGAATAAGGAAGAACATCTAGTTTTCAATGAATTTGATTCTGTTTCAAATACACCAGCCTGTCTAATCTAAAGTTATTTGGGAATAAGTATCTGACAGGGCATGACCCAGATTTCGTACTCTCCCTCAGATACCGCTACACTTAGATCCAATTTTCTGCAACATGTTTATAGACTTCAACCAAGAACAGCTCCAAAGGTAAGCATGAACTCCAATCATCCCTTTTTAGAACAGGTCAATTCTAAACTAGTGAAATTACAAAATATAGAACATTCAGATGCAGTTGGTGTAGGTAAAAGATTTTTTATGAGAGTACATAAAAAATGGCCATTTCTGATATTTCTATATTTTGAATATTGTGATATGTCATAACTTTTACAAAGAAATTATAATTATAAAAGATCTCTAAAGCTAGACAAAGCCACCAATTAGGATTCTGAAGTAATTTAGAAGCCATTGATGGTTTTATAGCATCCTTAATTACAAGAGTCATGCAATCAGAGTTTTTTTGGCAGAGTAATTATTCTCAGTTACCAGCTTGTTATTAATCGAAGATAGCAAGTAATGCACGGGTTTGCAATGGTCACCATGTGCATAGTTGTGACAGACGTGTAATAACTACCTAAATATATAAGGGATATGGTTTCATTTTAACCACTGTGTTAAACTGTAGTGTTCGTCAAAATGAATTCAAATACTAAATCTCTGTATATGCGACTAATAATCTGCAAACTAAGGTTCCTCGACTGTTTTTTACAGTTTATTGTAGTTCTACTTGGAAACATATCTAAAAGAAGACTCTCGGAGTTTGTCCCAGAAGGACAAACCAAAGCACATTTTAAGATTCTAGATGGAGGTTTTTTTTCTAAAAGTGTATTGATTACTGTAATTTGTATTTTTTGTATAGTGATGGATCATTAGTATGGTGGACATGAAGTGTTTGTTCACCAGGAGAAAAGCTATAAATGAAAGACAAATGACACCCTGGAAGCCATTCTATATTCTTCTGACTGATCATCACTTCCAGGATGCTTTCAAACCAGCTACAGGTAAAAATTAGGGTTTCTGAATGGAGGTATGAGTTTGGTTTTGGATACAAATTTCTATGGTGTAAATCATACAGTACATATTTCCTTCTCAGTAAGAAAAATGTCCTGTCCACCACTACCATTATCATCATGATCACCACCAACATCAAAGTCGAAACACCAGATCTTTTTGGAAGAGGTTTTTTTCATCCAGTACAGTTTGCGAAGGTTTACTGAAACTGTTCTGTCAACTTGTTGAACTCCATCACCTTAGACACTTCATGTATATATATTTTTCCTTTAAATTACAAACCTGTCTCAATATTGTAAACATTAGACCCAATATATTATTAAAATACTTTATTATGAGGACAATATACAGTACATTCATTAAAAAAATCAATAAAATTAGTCTCGGTTTCTTTCAAGGTTTTCTCTATTATTATATAAGGGAATCTTTATGTCATACACAGAAAGTCTAATATTTCCCAGATAAAACACTTTTTCTAACAGTACAGAGACTTGCTGTCAAAATGTATGAGCACACCTGCTGTCTAACGTTATCCCAGTGCCAGATTCTGCTTCACTGTTTCTTCTTCTACTGCTGTGTTTCCTGCCTGTGGACTTGCAGGATTCCTCCAGATTCTGTACTCCTACTCTGCACATGTGGCTCACCTCCTGCTTCTAAACACATACCCCAAAACTGTTCATGCCCAAGGTTTAGGATTTATGCCATAAAATAAATGCTTCTATAATCCTAAAGACTGTGTTAATGCAATAATTCCTATTCACAATATACTCATAGTGTATGTACTTAAGTACCTTTATTCATGTACCTTTATAATAAATGTTCTTATGTACCTTCATTCTACAATAGTTGCATATTAATACTAATATTTATGCTAATACTCACACTAATACTAATACTAATACAAGTCATTAATACTTAGTAATCATTTGTAATCCAACAGATCAAATTCAAATTCAGATTTTATTTGTCATATACGCATTCATACAGAGTACGACATGTAGTGAAATGCTTTTTTACGACTTTCCAAACATGTAAACATGAAAAAGTAGAAATATAAGGATAAAACTAAAATAAAATAAATAAAATAAAGTATAAGTAACTATAAGTATATTAAACAAATAAGTATAACTGAAAAGTATAAAAATAGGGTTAAGAATAATATAATATATACATACACACAGACACACACACACACTGTTGCACAATCTGAATTGCACAGAAAGAGATGGATATGTAAATGACGGATATTGACAGAAGTAAATCTGGTATTCTGAATAAGGAAATCCAGTGTGATTTGATTATTTTGTAAAAAAGAAAAAAAAAAAAAAGGCTTTTGCTGAATTAAACATTCTATTTAAATATAATACAATTGACCTAAATTAGCAAAAGAAATAGTATCATTACATCAAGTTTTACACTAGAATAATCTGTTCTATTTTTTTGTCATTCTATCAATATTTGATTGTCTCTGATATGCTGAATGTACAGAAATACAGTACGTAGGGGCCAGTACCTGTTCATGGTTGTGCATGTTAACGACGTAATGAAAGAACGTCTTCACACGCAGCTGTCATTCTGCATTTGCATTAGCGATGCCTTTTCATTTCAGCTCTTTCATTCAAACACACTCGAGCACTGAATTCACTCCATGAGCGTGAGACAAAACACAAGGTAATCGCTGTGCACATGCTTTAAAATATCATTTTATTTCTGTTAGTTATTTACGGTCCGACTTTCCAATACGCATGCATAATTAACTGCAAAATCATGAATGCAGATAGCATTTAGATTCATTAAACTGACATGATTTCAGTAATTATTAATCATCACAAAGTAACAAAGTAAATGCAGTTTGCAGTGATGTTTAAAATAAGTCTTAAAATGTGTATATTACAAAATAATCATTTAATCAAATGTAAAAAATGTATTTGCTATGTTCATTTAAAATAATGTGTTAAAAAGGGACCTTAATGTTCACTGAACCACCTCACCACAGCATCACAACAGTAAGACGGAGAGGAATGACATCATCATGACATTGAATGGACACAATAAATGGACATGACACTATTTTCCCCTGCAACAATTGCACATGCCATCACACGGATGTTAAATTGACCCTCCGAAGTTATTTAATACCCAGTACAACACTGTGAAAGAGAGCACTTCTGGGGATCAGCAAACATACTGCAGGTGCTCAAAGACCTTTTGGACGAACGTTTATTTCCTTTATGAAAAACAAACCACTGAATATAATTTCATACACACACTACTGTATATCTATTAGATGACTGAGTTCAAACACAATATTATGTATATAATTTAGATCATAAGTGTGCATTTGTTTCATAATTGTTGTTATATTTATTCACATGCGAGTAGGTTTATATAAATATTTGTATTATATTTATATGACTCCATCCTGAATAAAAAATTGTTATATAATTATACAAGCCTGAGAATTCACACAATAAAAAAGGCTGGAGAAGCCAAGTGTTATTGCATGTATTGAGTTTTACATAACTGTATAATTCAGTATGCTTTTCTTTGCTCCTTTCAGTCATTATCATAGGTTTGGTCAACATTGTACTTTTCTCTGTTTGATAATCATTTATGATGCTTGAACTCAAAAAAAGGACAACAGACATCTCTGGGTTTCCAGAGCTACTCTAACAAAGCACAATTTACTAAGCTTCACACATGCTTGCACAAAGACATACAAAACAGACAGAGTTCCTAAATCAAAAGACAGACCGCCTGTTCCAAATGCCCAGGATTGCTACAAAGTCCTGCTGGTCATTTTAGAGTTCCAGAGAGCTCATACATACAGTTCCTGGACTGTCCAGAACGTCCTCTTGTATAACCGGTATTAGTTCGTTCATAACTTGCTGAGTGCCAGTACAAAACTTGTATGATGATCTTAGAAAATCACATGTCCCATGCATATGTTCCATGGACTACATCACAGACCAGCATCTATCTGTACAACAGCCAAGCCAGGTGGTGCATCGGCGACCTTCTTATTCCTGCGCAGCATATTGGTCAGGTTGCGTAAAGACGGTGTAGCTCTCAGCAACAGTTTCTTGAGACTGGCACGATACTCCTGTCGGATGAGGCAGTAAAGCACTGGATTGAGGCAGCTGTTGGTGTGCGCGAGGCACACAGTAATGGGGAAAGCATAGGCTTGGGCGTTGTAGAATGCCTTGCTAAATGGCACCAAGTCAAACTTGATTAGGACACCCCATAGTGTCAGAGCCTGGTTGGGCAGCCAGCACAGGAAGAAGGACAGGACCACAATGGTGACAGATCTGGTGACTTTGGAACGCCGCTTGTGCCTCCCGCGTTCGCTGTCTGAGCCGGGGATCCCACTAACTCGCTTTTGCAGCACAAAGCGCAACAGAAGCAAGTAGCAAACGCAGATAATAATCAGTGGAATGACAAAACCCAGGAGCACTTTTTGTGTCTGATAGAGACCCAGCAAAAGCTGTGGATCCCAGTTTCCCAGGTCAGAGAAGCGTACAAGGCAAAGTTCATCATCTGATACTTGCGCCGTCGTTGAGTAGACAGCATGAGGCAGCGTTGCCAGCAGTGACACTAACCAGATGGCTACACTTGCCCATTTCACCTCAGCCGATGCCATCTTAGGGCTGTGCATGCGTAAGGACGAGGCCAGAGAACAGTACCGTGCAACACTCATTGCGGTCAGGAAGAAGACGCTAGCATACATATTCATGGTGGTGACCGAGCTGATGATCTTGCACATGACCTTGCCAAATGGCCAGCGAAAGTCCAAGGCAGTGTCCACAGCCCAAAATGGAAGTGTCAATACAAATTGAAGATCTGTTATAGCCAAGCTCATGACAAAACAGTTTATGGACGATCGCTTGAGCCGGTGCCGAGATTTGAGCAGATACAGTGCCAACAAGTTCCCCACCAGCCCCAAAGCACATACCACCAGGTAGACAAGAGCGATGACCACACGCAAGGCCATGCTCGAGGTGTCCCCATACAGCTCAGGCATTGCTTCTTTGGACAGCAGCTGAAGCCAGCAGCGAAGAGAGAGGTTGCGTTGGTTCCCGGTACTCCGGTTCCACAGGTCTTCACTTTCGTCTACTCCGAGTCCACATAGTCCCAAACCGGGCAATGCAGAAGTGCTGCTGCTGCTGCTGCTGTTGTGCTGCATGTTTTTAATGTCTTTACAAAGTTTTTAACTTGCACTGATAATGCCAGGGATGAGCAGGCTGAAGTTAGAAATCTTGAAAAAAATTACAATAAGATGTAGGAGATGATAAAAGCCAAAGGTTCCGCTTCAGCCATTATTTATTTCTGATATCTGGTTCCTACAGCCTATTTTTAACTATGTAACGTAAAACAGGGAGCAATGAAAGAAAAACCTGTCGAGTTGTCTGTTCCTCACTCGCAGCTCACTGATCTCGCACCAAGCTTGCACTGCCGTTTAATACAAGTCGCACACGAGAGAGAGAGAGAGAGAGAGAGAGAGAGAGAGAGAGAGAGAGAGTCTGAGTGAATGAGTGTGTGTATGAGAGACAGAGAGAGAGTCTGTTTGTGTGAGAAAGAGAGAAAATAGATGAATAAATTGGGACACAATTTCCTATATGTTTAAAGTCAAAAACAAAACATATCTATATTATGCAATAATACATCCTTTTTACCATATAAGATAAAAACTGGAGTGGGAATTTCTTTTCCATTCAAAATAGAGATTTAATGGAATTGACATTTAAAGTGAGATACATCCTCGAGTTTATCAACAACCTATACAGTACAGTACAGTGGCATTACAGTAGGCTAATAATCATAATAATAATAACAACAAACAATTACATTTATTGCATTGGCATTTGGCAGATGTTTATATCCACCTACAAAGTGCATCGAATTCAACAAACTTAATTTACTAACGCAAGAACTGGATTTGGACTGTATTTAATATTAACAGTCAACTACAATGGCTCAGGACCACAGGTGGCATTGAAGCACCTATCACTGTATCACCTTATCAATGATGGAATTGTAATAAATGGACATTCGTTGCCACCCAGATGAGGATAGATTTTCTATTGAGTCTGGTTCCTCTCCAGGTTTCTTCCTCATGTCATGTCCTACACTATAGACCTGCTACCCGGAGCATTACAGGAGGCTGTGGCCACCTACATCCAGGATTTACTCGCCGCCGGGAACATCGGCAATTCCACTTAGCTGGCCAGGCCCGGTTTCTTCTTCCTAGAAAAGAAAGACAAGACCCTCCAACCCTGTATTGATTACCGTGGTCTAAACTCCATCACAATCAAAAACCAATATCATCTGCCCCTCGTGGCTTCCGCCTTCGAGCTCATCCAGGGAGCCACCATGTTCAACAAACTTAACCTCCATAACGCCTTTCACCTTGTGTGGATACAAAAAATGGATGAATATAAGATGACCTTCAATACCCTTTCAGTAAACTACAAGTTCCTAATGCTGTTTGGCCTCACCAACACGCCATCGGTGTTCCAGGTGCTCATCAATGTCATCCTGAGGGACATGCTCAACCATTTTGTTGTTGTCTACCAGGAGTATATTATCTTCTCACACTCCCTGGAGGAACACATCCAGCATGTCTAGTCTGTACTCCAGCGCCTTTTGCAATACCATCTGTACATGAAATCAGGGAAGTGTGAGTCTCACATGACCACCACCTCTTTTCTGGGATTCATCCTCTCAGCTGGTAATGCACAGATGGACCCAGCATGCATCAAGGCAGTTAAGGACTGGCCCTGCCCGTCGAGACCCATAATTAGCTCCAGAGATTTCTTGCGTTTGCCAACTTTTACCATCAGTTTATCAGAGGATTTAATGTCATCACTTCATGAGCTTACCTCCACCTACCAGAACTATGCCTTTATGCCCAAGACCTCCTGGTCCTCCCTGAGCCTGCTCTTCAGTCCACCATCGAGGTTACGTTGAAGCTACTCACGTAGAGTAAATTTGTAAAGGTAAAAGGAAAAGTAATGGATTTAATGGAATAAATTATTGTATGTATGATTTTAAGTATAAAAAATTAAGTAATTATGGTTTCTAAAAGTTTGCAAAATAAGGATATTTTTTGTCACCTAATTATGAGGCATTATGAGGCATTGCAAAGAAAGGATGAGTCCTTGATCATCTTATCTTTCATACTCTGGGCACATTTTCTATATAATATATACAAATGAAAAGTTTTTTATTATACAATTACTTAAATTTTAATAAAAAAATGTAATAATAATCCTGTGTGATAAAATAATTGCATTCTTCAAACATATTAACCTTTCATAACCTCAAGTTTAAGGTTTTGTTGATTTGTGTGCAAAATATTTGTATGTGCCTCAAAAGAAAAAAGAAAAGCAATAATAGCAAAATAATAAGTAAAAGTAACATTTTACAAACTAAATTAAAAAAACAGAAAATCTTGAAATAATTCAGACTATTTTATACTGTTTATGTAGGATATTGATAATATACAACTAGCCTCCCATTCAAAGATAATTTGATTGCTTCAAATGCATTACACTGTGTTATTCATGGTTAGAAGTTGCATGACAATAAAACTGAATATAAAATAAATTATACAGATACATGAACAATCACATAAAATGTGAGCAAAATGCATGCTTTTAGAAAAAAGTATAATAAGGCTAAAAAGAAAATGAGTATATAACCTAAATGGACACATAATTATCACAATTGCATTGCTTTGATAAGAAAAAAAAAGCCATACATTTTAATATGTATTGTTTTATATGATTTAATTTATTGAATATGTTGCTTTTATTCAATAACTTAAAAGTGTTCAGGAATAATATGTTAAATTGGTCTCTGGGTTCAATATATTCATAGTTTCAAGCAATAGTTTAATATTCATCATCCTGCTAATTGTCAAGTACTGTACATAAAAAAAGGTTTAAGAAAACACAAGAGAACTGGACTGTCGGCGAATATTGACACGCTTAAATGACACCCTTCACAAGATGGAAAGAAACGGAAAAAATGAATGATTCATGCATAATGGAAAATGTTGTCTTGTAAGCAAAACGACAAAAGGAGCTAAAACTTGTTCTACATTTCCCCTCCTAACACTTAAGTTAACCTGGCATCACAAAATGCTCTCCTGCTGTGCTGCTCTGCTGAACACAAACTGTTCACTGTACAACACTGTGCAGTGCAAAAAGGCAGGGGAAATTGGCATGACACCGATTTTTTTTCACATTTACGTACCATCAAGGTAGAAAACGAGCAAACATCTCCTATTAATGTAATTCCTTTAGGCTCATACTTTCCTCACTCTTGTATCAGGCCAAATTGAAGAACTTTTTTTAGCATTTATTTTTTTTTTTAGCTGTGTCATTTTTAATTCCTTATATTGTTTTTCTACCCAACACTCAGTGGATCTTATTAAAAAAGTAATGAAAAATGGGTTTGCATGCAAAGAGGCCATGTAGTCTAGTGTTATTTGGCGAGAGATGGTGGAAATTGCAGTGCAGAGTGCAGACGATGTGTATTAACCGTGTCCATCATCTTCTGTTCCCCAAGATAGGGAGATTACCACAGACATGCTGGATGGAAGTACATCTAAAATGATTATATGCAAGATCAGGGCGGAGGCCATAATGCAGCAGATGAGCTCACACATAGGAAATCTTTAATTCAAGATTGACCGTTTATTGCAATATTGGTTTAACCAACAGCATCAGATCAAGTGGTAAATGCCAATCTGCGTTTTGTCTTCTTGCATGCGTTGACTGATCTTAGTATAACTTACTGTAGGTCACAATATTAATCCAAATAAGAGAAATAAAACCGAATTATCTGACTGAGTCTTTTTAGTTTTCAAATGGTAATAGAGATTTGATAGAGAAGTTTGGGATTTCACAAGGCTTTGTTCTAGGCCCGCTATTATTTTCCATATATTAGCTATTTCTGAGTACTAGATTACACTTACATCTCTCACTTACTTAGCTATATTTATGCAAAACCTAGATGGCACAGACTGACTTAATAAAGAGAAGAAGTGTACAAATTATGAGTGGTTGTTTTTCTGGTCATTGGTAAAAATCAGACCCAAAATCTTTGTTACGCTCTGTCTAAAAAAAATAGTAAAATATGAACATGTTTTTTTTCCCATTGTAAATCTAACATTGGGCACAAAATATATCCATCATCATACTGAAAGACAAGAACTGTAATAATTGATTGCACATGTATAGCTGTATTTGTGAGCTTATAAGCAAAATCAAACACTGGCTTCAGGAACAGTTTTCTTACAATACCGTCATTATTATTTACAAACGCATCTGTTTTGATTAATTGGGTACATAGCCATCATATTGAACATACTGGGAGAACAAACACTGTATATGAACACAACATATAATTTATTTTCATAAGAATTATGAAACACACAGGACTGTATTTGAGATGTTACAAAAGACAAAATGGCTGGAAAAACAAACACACTTTCTTGAACCCTTGCTTTTTGCATTAGATGGTCTTGATAAAGTACATACTACATATTTCTAATTCCTCTTCAGTAACCGCTTTATCACCAATTAAAGACCATTACCATGCATGCGGAAGATGAATTTGCATTAATGCATTTACAGCCATGCATTTTCAGCATTCATGCTTTCACTAGTAGTAATTGAATGATCAGGAACATGGTTTGTTTACATGGGCTACTAGTATATCAATATTAATAATATCTAGTATTTATTTTATATATTTAGGTTACTAGAACCAGTTATGTGTTAGAAATGAACTGATATGAATGGAATAAAAGTAATTCAAAACAATATTATACACATTAATCACCTTAACATTAAAAACAAAAACAAAAAAGTACGTTCAGTTTTTGTCAGTTTATTCATTTATTTTTATTATTATTATTTTGTGATTTTACATTTATCTTGTACTTTTCTGTATGATTTATTCCGACATAGCTGCCTGTGTATTTCCCCTATTAACTTAAAACGTATGCAAATATCCAATAGTTTCCTGTTTGTGCTTGATATACCAATATATTTCATAATCATTTTAAATATATATATTTTTTCTTATTTTCATTAGATGTGATCCTATGGTTTTTCTTGTTGATTTCTACTGTTTTGTTGTGTTTGGTTTAAATTGATTTGCTTTAATATTCATGGTTTATGAGAGGAAGATCTAATTTCCTGTTCATTTAGTCCTGATACAAGGACTCTATTATTTAATGTGCTGAAGAATTACACCTCATCCTTGTTCTTTGTGAGCCCTGCTGACTCCACCTGGACTAGTTATCAGTTTTGATACACAGCTAATGTGATCCAGTGTTTGACAATGAACTGATTCAGACAAAGAAAATAATGCAAATAGAAAAAGACAAACACAAATCAGATGAGATCAATTCATAAGTCTCTGTAATTAAACATGACGCTGCTTTTGTTTGAACTTTGGTTTTCAGTTTCTGCAAAAACACAAACGAGATTTTTTTCTTGACAAGCAAAAATAAAACTGTCAAAAAAAAACAAAAAAACAACAACAACAACGTAGAAGTGCAAAAAGATTGTCTAATCAGTTGATGTAGGACATCATTTCCTGTCTTTCTGATGACAAGGCTGCAAATTATGCCAACCCAGCATGGCCATGTGCCCAGTAATCGGGTCACCATGGTGATGCTCCTGATCTCCATAACTTCGATTGTGGTGTGGGGGGTCCATATCAGCATATTCAGGCCTGATGGAAACTATGTTGGTTGGTGTCTCCATATGCCTATCCATGGAGGAAACTGGATGCAGACTATGGACCTCTACCACAGAACGCAGTGAGCGAGACTGAACTGGAGGGAACACATACAAGCAGGAGTCTACATTAGTGAATTAATAGTCATCTCATAACCTTTGGTAAGTGCTTCTGCATTCAATCTGGTCAGTATTCAGTCCAGAGTGTTCCAATTATGGGATTGGAACATGCTGGCCATTTCACATATGAGGCCCCTATCACTGACTGAGCACCTGAAAGAACTCATCAAAATTAGCTGGTATGGGATGAGTCATGCTGGAATTGGCAGAAGTGCTTGAGGGAGCAGGAGACTGGGAAACGTGCCATTGGGTCAGAGAAAAAAAATCAGCATTCATTTACATAACAGACATCAAATTTGGGTATAAATCACTATCCAAGACTTTGACACTGAAATTAGAAACATGGTCAAATAAAATTAAAATAATACATAAAATAATACAAACTTGAAACTGTATCAAGTGTGACAGTGCACCTGATCTCACCCATTGCCAAAAAGATCTTGAAGGGGTTTGATAGAAGATGGAAAGTGTAGCAGTGTTTAGCTTTTCTGAAAAGTTCTGAAAAACCTCACCAGGTGACCAAAGCTGATTGGGATTCCATAGTTGTAGTTCTCTCTGTTTACGCTAATTTGAGCGATGATTAAACAAAATCAGAGTAAAGATCAAGCACATGAGGGATCCGAGTCACATGAAACAAGCAACACGCTGTACTGCATAATCATATGAGTTACTGTGGCACAAGCTCGATTACCGCCACTTCTTTTAATTCCCTCTTCAAATACACTCTAGTTTGGAAAAACACTACAATTATACCAAATTAAAGGGTATTTTAAAAGCCATTTCATTTGCATTCAAAGCATTTGTCATTTAGAGAGTTAAACCCAGTCCTATGATTTGATGGCTCACAAACCTCCCAAATTACTTGGGGAAACTACTTGCTCATTTTTAGCCATCATTTATAATATATATTCTGGACAGTACTTATATGTGTTGAATAAATGATTACTTTCTAAATTGCTAATATGTTCCCTGTGGTGAGCACAGAAATCATTTGGATCCATGGGAAAAAATACAATTCTGGAATAATTCATGCCTTAAATTTTTTTATGTTGCTTCAACAAACCCCTGCTAATAAACTGTCCAAATTTTCATTAGTAAATGTTTTACAAACAAATTCAGGAGTAGATTTTCAAACCGATTGTGTGTCATAGCTTTCTACCTTAGATGTCAGAGAATAAGAAAGAAAAATCCCTGATAAACTTAAAGCAGGACAGTAAAACTATATCAAGAATTTTAATATGAGATGTACACATTTTACAAATACAAAAACGTGCACATTTTCTGCATTGTGTGTTACATCTAAAAGGCTGTCAAATCAAATCTAAATCAAAAGTCTATCAAAGGGCCAGAAGCTTTTGAATGTCAAGTGCTTGGCTCATTTATTGTCTTGAATTGTGTTCGACTGTCTCTTTCAGTAAAATAAAGTGTATTGATACGAACATAAATGGAGACATACGATGTGGACAGAGATGTCACTGTAGTAGATCATTATATCGGCCAAAACTGTGTTTACTATATTTTACTAAGAATTACAGAAATATTTTTATTTCCTTTTCGTGTTTCGACTGGGCAACGATCATGGCATGATCACAAAGAGCCAGTTTACCAACAGTTCAATTGCCTAATGATAATGATAAAGATAAAACCTTGCTAGATACAGTTAGTGTAATTTTCTCACACACTGAATGCCATGGTTTGATCAAGTCATTATACTAAAGCATGTTCAATTCAGTTTATCATCAGATATCGGTTACATGTGAAAAGTTTCAAATGTTCCTGCAGGAACCAATTTCCCCATTTTCCCTTTTTGTCTGGTTAACCACATTTTAAAATCCTGGAACTCCAATTCTGCTTTTCAAACATGATATTTGACAAACCTTCAGTTCACAAAACACGTACCTTTGGCTGTGCTAAACTCTGCTTGATCATCCGCCCTGCTGGGGGAGAGAGGTTGGAGCCTGGGGAACAGGATAAGAGAAAAAGACAACAGTAGCACCTAGAAGAAAGGAAGATAAGGAAATTTAATATGAGCATTAACATCCTTAGCCGTTATCCGTTTCTTATCAACTCGTCATCTAGCGTTTGGATTACGCTATCTTCATGCTAATCCCGGTCTTCTTTGCAGTTAGATACATACATTTCGGGTGTGTTGCATGTACATGGTGTTGTTTACACTTCATACAGTCTATTTTTATCCACTGCTTTTTTCTGCTCTTTGCTGTAGAATAGTCTTGTTGCACTAAAAAAAAAAAGTTGACTCAAATTTGCATTTCTTTGTTGCAAATTCCCAGGTTTAGACTATTATTCCCATATACAATTTATATGACTTCTAATTAATTTAGTTCCTGTTGTTTTGTCCCTCTAGAAAGCTTGTTCGGGGATGTAACTGAATTGTGAGAAATGTAAAAATGCTATGCATCCACTATGTACTGCATTTGCAGTTCCGCAAAAGTTTTCGGGCTCATTTGATTTCCACATCAGTCTTCCTACACCACTTGATACATAATTCATGTCTTATATCAAGCAGCTTGAATACTATGGGATAATGAGGGCTTTACTCTTGTACTTATTAATAAACTTCACATCTAGGGCATGATGCCTCTACGGAGAAGGAGAAGTCAGAACTGCAGTGTAGTGTCTGGCATACATGAGCATCCATTGCATTATATGAATTTGCCGGTAACCACATATCAGGATGAACAGGATGGGGATGTTTGAAAAAAAATCTAAATCAAGTGGAGGCACCAGGCTTTTAGAATCATAATGAGTCAAGAGTTGTGACAGCGTGACTTGTACTGGTGAAAGAGATTAAACAGTACATTGATATGTGTTTCATGTAAATGTGTAATGACCTGCACAGGAAAACTAATATAAATGTTTTTCGATTAAATGTGAGTAGTTTTCCAGTATGTACACTAGGCAATAAGATTCCCTTGGTAGCATTGGAAAAACCCTAGAGTTGTTACTATAGATACGTTAAATGCTTGAAAAAAAAAAAACTCCAGTGACAATAATAACTGTGTTTACTTTTGTAAGTATATTATACCAAAATTTATATCAGAACTCTAGAACAGGATCTTTCATTCCAAACCATCTACACCATGATTTTATAAAGCTGGCTTGTTCTTGTGTTATATTTGTTGTTTAAAACGTGATCATTCTACTATTGATTATGAAACGTATGAGGAAAACAGGAACATCATTCACAATCTGATGAATCTGATAAATGACTAAACTCAAATCACTAAAAGGATTGTTCAGTAGATGATCACTGTATAGGATTTCTGTTCTTTTTGTCAATGCAGGAAGGCATGACAAACAATTGATATGAAAGATTCACCTCAATTTTTTTGTATAGAACTTTTAACTGGAAATTGTCCCAAAGCAATAAAAAAATTGACTATGATATATACATTTGAATGTCACACATTTGTCCCTGTAAGTTTATCCCTAATTATTAAGCCAGAGGCAACAGTGGCAAGGAAAAATCTTAGATAGTATAGGGAGGAAACCATATACAAAAAGGAACCCTGTCATCATATAAGTGACACCGAATATCCATTCATTATATTTGGATCATTGTTGAGGTTATCAATTGTTGACTGATGGAGTGTAAAACTGTTTGTGACAGTTGGAGCCCTAAGCCATTATAGCAGAGCAGTCTTTATATTAGCTCCATTATATTCCAGCTCCATCTTCATAGATTTTGAGTTTAACACTACAAATAACTGCATGTATTTTTAGGCTGTTTAAGTAAAGACATCCGATTACTGGTGGTTTTTTTTTTTTTTTTTTAAGGAGATTTTATATGACAAGATTTAAAAAAACAAATAATTATTTCTAGTTTGTTGCTTATAATTTTTGCTATTTAAAGTGTAATTTATGTTTTACATCACAAAAACTTAAAAAATGCTTTCTATGTGACACCAATTTACATGTAATGTAATACATATATATATATATCCCCTGTCACATTGTCACTTACCAGGATACATGTGCCAGTCTGAGCAGGCTTGTTAGAGCCATTCATGATCAGGGCTTGCAGCCTTCGTAATTGTTCCATTAGAGACCTGAGAGGGAGAAAAAAAAATGCATTGAGCAAAAAAAGTAAGAGAAAATGTTCTTTCAGTGTAATATAAAAAAAAAAGAACTACTTTAATCACCTATGTGGCTTTGGATTTGTAAATCAGTATTGATTTCACGGACTGGAAGTTTGTCTTAAGGTTATTCTTTTAAGTATTTCAGAGACGTGCTGATTGAAATCCGGAATACAATTTAATTTTGTATTTCATGCTTGTAGGAATAATCAGGAAATAATTTCTAGTTTAAAAAGGGTGCACTGAATGTTGATCCGTTGTCGAATACTTTTGCCGTGATGTGATTCGCTGGCGTTCATGCACCATGAATTTTAGGACATATCGTTGTACTAGACAGAAATTTCCCAAGGCATCAAAAGCACCTGTATTAAGTTTACTACTTTCCAAAAGTTTGGTGAATTCACCAACGAGGAAATGGAGACTGCAGGCTTATGCTATACACCAGTAATTGTCTTTACCAGACTTTTATAAATTAAAAAAAAAATCTGTAATATCCTTTATTATTCACCTTCATGTTTTGCTAGCTAGTGTCAGCTAGGATCAGGGGGGTGGTGGAAATAGTTGAAGAAAGGGCAACAAATTAATCAATTGGCTGAATAGATGAACTATTAGGACTGGGCAAAGCTAGGATGCTAAGACTAATGGTTAATCATTTCATCAATTGTGAAGCCATTTAAGTGTTTCATGCATTTCACAATGAGAACATTGACCTGTCATTGCAAAACCTATACAGTATGTTAACCTATAGTCAATGTAGTCTATGCAATTTGGCTGATCAATGATCAGTTTTTGCAAAGGGTGCTTGAAACCCCCAGATTGACACTTGCAGCTTTAGCAATACTTAGGCATTCTAAATCATTTATGAGGATTTCAAGGCATTTAACTGTTCCAGTGACCTAAGTCCTTTAGCACCATGAGGCGCATTCGGCAGCAAGGGCCTGATAGCTTACTTGCCGCTTCTATAGTAGTTTTCTAACAGGGTTGGGTTGTTATACTAACGCCGACCCTGCTCCTTTCACGGGACTGTCTATGGCAATATACTATATCCCTATTCCCACAAATGAGTACCCATGAGAGGGCCCACGAGTGGCAGCCTGGTATGGCCAGGACTGAAACGCACAACCCCCTGATCCAAAGGCAAATGCTTTAACCTCCCCCCGCACAAAACCTATACATAATTTTAATCTGCTGTCACATTATTTTGTCATTTGAAGAACCGATCACTAGAACTTGCAACTTTTATGCAAACGGTGCTTGGACCCCATAGATCGCCACTTGGGACTATATTTGCAGTGTTCTTATAACAGATTAGAATACAATCCAGTGTATTAATTTCTTGCCATTAAAAAGTCATCAGAATTACTGGGTTATTAATTTTTTAAATATAGGTAGTGTACTTATGCTATTTTAGCAAATGAGCTCATTAAAGATTTTTTTTATGTGTAGATTGTGTATGATTGAGGAGCCTTACGTGTTGTTTTTTTCCAGTTGAATCACTTTCTTCTGCAACTCCAAATTCTGGGCACTGCATGCAGCCATTCTAAATAATACATCATGTCACTTATTAATAACTTGCACATTTATGGCAGGAACACACACACACACACACACACACACACACACACACACACACACAGAGACAAACACACACACACACACACACACCATTCATGAATCAAATCCAGTAAATCCTGAGCTTCTCATCTAATCCAAGTTTGCTGCCCTCATATCGCTCACTGTGAGTGCTATCACACATGAACACACAATGAGGAGTCTAAGAAACCATAATTGTACTCTTAATGCACACCATATCCTTCTAAAAGTCAGTCAGTCAGGCAGCAGGAAATCAAATACAATACAATAAAGTGTTCCTTACATGTAGAAAGCCTGGCTTCACAGATTCACAGTTCATCTGGCTGATTCACACCCATACACATCTTTTCAATGCCATTCATCATTTATTTGCTTTCTTTGTTTTTTTTTTTTTTTTCATGTCAGACTTTTAAAATTTCCATTGAGCAAAAGAGCACAAGAACTTACTTTCCCTCTAGGCCATCAAGATACTCTTTCTTCTTTTTTCTGCTCTCCTGTGCAGACTGCTTGTTACGAATCTTTCGGCGAACCTTTTTCAGGATCTTCTCTTCATACTAATGAATTGGCAGAAGCATCAGACACGCACACACATTTACTTGCGTACTCACTAAAGCCAGAGACATCAAAAAAATGGAACGATCGAACTTCACCCCAAGTTGTTGATACATTTTCCCCTCCAAATCAACAGCACGACACTAGACTTAAGTAAATCTTGCACATAGCTTTGTGAATATTTCAGACACGATTAAAGAAAAGTTTCCTGAACCCACAAGGGAAAATCTGCCAATATGATGGATTAGAAATGATTCATTTCACGCCAAGAACTAAAAACTTCACAACCCTGAACATCTTAACTGGATATTATTCTTATTCATATTTGCTATTTGGGTTCATTTCCTTCTATATATCGTTTCTGCTTGTGATGGGTTTTGCCCCAAGCTGAATTGGGTTAAATCAGTTCTTTGATGCAATGATACCAGTGTTATGATCAGCGTTATGTTTTCTGAGCTCTAGGATGATATCCTTACTCTTCACTCGCTTTTTAACATAAGCTTAAATTATTATTAACTTTTTTTTACTTCTGAAATACTCACAGTAAAAAAAAGCATAATTGGTTTACAATTCATCAGGTAAGTGACCAGACATAATTGCACAATGGCCTCTTTTTGGCGTGTTAACAAAGCAATCAGTGGGGTAAAGGAAAAACAGACCCTGCATTTATTAACGTATGCGTACACAATGAAAACATCACTTTGATTGTGTGTTCGGAGACAGTAAGACAGGTCATTTATGACCTAGTGGCTTGTTGTAATGTGTTGAAAGCATTCCTGCTCACTTTCCTTCAGTATTTATGAGGGTTATTTTTCCCTCAGAGTCTTTTATATTAGTCACAGGGTTGTGTGTATTTCCAGGTAAAATAAAGTTCACCAAAAAACATTAACCTTTAGTGCAAGCAAATTATTAACATTTGGAATGATTACTAGGTTTAAATTAGATTAAAAATTTATTTAAAAAATATGTTAAATAACATGTTACCTTGGTGAGGGGAAGCTGACTGGGGAGAGCCACTCCTTCCTTGGCTAAGAGTTTCTTCTCATCATCATTAAGAACAAGTTCCTCCAGCAAGTTCTGCGAGGGCTGCTTGGGCTGTAGAACACACATAACAATTTAAATTAATTCTAGTCTGAGATGGTTTCGAAAAGTTTCTAGACTAATTTTATAACACACCAACAGATGGCAGCACAAGTCTGCACACACAGTCACAGGGAGCACCGACCTTCATAAATCAGTGTACCAAAAGACATCGTCCTGTGAACATCAGGAGCTGTGCAACTGTTGCTATTCTGACCATGTGTCTTACATCGTCGGCTATTCTTACCATGTGCGCACTCTGTCACTAAAATCTCCTCACACACAAGTTTCTCGCTGGAAACAACATCACCTCTCTCCCACACCCACCCTCCTCACCAGATTTGGTGCCAGCGGACTTCGTTCTCTTCCGAGGAATGAAGATCCAGCTCGAAGGTCACCATTTTTTTGTGCCAATGCGGAGATCCATTGCTAATAGCAGAAGATTTTTACATGCTTCGAAAAGAAGACTTCTAGGACACATTCCTGAGGTAGCAGAAATGCTGGGAGCGATTTATTCTACTGTGCAAGGGGACTATTTTGAAGGTGATCTTTTTTGATACCACCTCACACTTAACGATTTATTTATTCCCCAGGGGCCATAATATGCAACTTTTACTTAGTTCAAGTTATTTCATAATTTACTATTAACTATGATACCACAGGGCCTTGGAATTTCTGATTGAATAGGATGTATTTTTCCTTCTATATTAACAACTTATCCAGTGTTGTAATGAAACAGATTGCAGTGTTGCAACAGATTTACTAACAGTTAATAAAACACAAGGTCACAAGTCCAAATTGAGAATCAAGATCAGATTCTAGAACAAGCAAAGGTCATGTGATGGGCCAACAGAATTAAGCAGGTCAGGCAAGGATCAACAACGTGACTCAAAACAGAAGAACAAGCACCGTATAATAGCTTGGTAAGGAGAAAAATGTACAGCTGAGCGTATACTTCACGGCATAAACAAACGGCATAAACAAAACCTTGAAAACTATGAGTGTGTTTGTAAAAAGGGTGTGTTCATTCACTTTCACTTTGAGGGTGAATGAGAGTAGTATAGTTTTGTAATGTAATGTAGTATGAGAAATCGAGTCCATGGGGGCCAAGTTTAAAGGCTATGGGGTCTTTTGAATTGCACTGTGACATGACATACAAGGACTTGAAGATAAAGGACTTAAAATTATTATTTTTTTTAAATCAACCAGTGTTATTTGTTAATATGTTATATTGTGGTATAACTGAAATAAAACCCTTAGTAATCAACCATTTGTTGTAGTAAAATTAACTCCGCTTCATGTCGTATCAGTTATTCAAGTTGATTATTTTCCAATAACATTTTCCTGTGCTGTTACATTTCCATATCCAAATAGAGCAGCATGCATTAAACCTGCACCTGCTTTATGTGTACATACATGTGATCCCTCTCCTCTGTAAAATATGCTTCACTGCAAAACTTCCACTAGTTTCGGCTTTGAAGTGTGCTTTACCGTCTCTTAGGAAAAGGTATAATTTTCTGATATGTCAGAGTAGAGACGGCTTGCTCTCATCTTCTCTAAAATAAATAAAATTTAATCTTGAGCCAGAAAACATTTACACAGGCATTCTATTCGATGTGAAAAAGCTCGAACACCAACCATCCCCTTGAGTCACTGGAACATCTGCTCTCCAGGTTAAATTTCTTAACTGTACACGTATGAGACTTGGTAGCCTTGTGATGCTTATTAACATTAAATGTAGCACATGTGCACATTTGCTTTGTTTTGTTTAGCTCTGTATCTTATAGCGACGGCATGTCAATTTGTGAATGCGCTACACTCTGCTGAAGGTTGTCTAGGCCAATGTGGCAGCATACAGCTGCTGTGACAAGACCTTTTCAAATAATGACATGGGGAGCAGCCAAGACGATCTAAAACGGGTTCAAATCCGAAATGATAATGAATCCAGGTGACAGCGAGACAGATTGAGAGTAGCTGATGACCGAGCTAACAAGCTTATGCCGGTGTTTCGTTTGTTTATTTATATTTTTAAATGATAGGGTAGAGAGGACGTAATTGCAGACTGTCATTTGTGCACTAAATTCATTTAGCATCCAATTTGATGGGATTAAAAAAATGCACACATTTGTAGGCAGTGTCCCTGCAAAAATGCAGGTTTTAGCAGAGGAATTAAGTGGTTTAAATGTGAGTGTGAGTGTGAGTGTAAGTGTGTGTGTGTGTGTGTGTGTGTGTGTGTGTGTGTGTGTGTGTGTGTGTGTGTGTGTGTGTGTGTGTGTGCGCGCGATTATTTTAGGCAAGCAAATATCGTTAGGTCCGCCATCAAGCACCGCTTGATGACAAATTTTCCCACCTTTTAATGAAATAAGTATAAGCGCAAACCAAACTCCATGAAAACGTGATTTGGCTATGAAAGAAAATGACCTGAGGAACTCAAGTGTCCAATACAGGGTTCTCACTCAACCCTACCAAATACATGTGCTATGAACTGGAACACTGACAGCACCCCAGAATTCCTCACTCTTGTGTATGATGCTTTTGAATAAACATAAAACTGTGCTGCAAAGTCTAGTGGAAAGTCCCCCCAGAAGAGTGGAGCTTATTTTAACATTCAGGAGAGAGGTAATCTGGTATGGGTACAAAGGATGTTCAAAGTAGTTAAAGTAAAGATGGCTGAATAATTCATCTGGAACCCTAAAGGTACAGTATAACAGACTTTACATAAAGTCAGACTGTAAAAAGTGCAAAGTACATTCAGAGTTCAGCATCCGATGATAAACAAAAGTTTGAGCATGCAAGTATAATATATATATATATCAAAGATTGCTCTCCAAAGTTTAGTTTAATAAAGTGGCTGAAAGAAGTCTGAGAGCTTTGTACCTTTTTTAGCAGATCTTGTGAAATGATTCGAGTATTGTCATAGCCAGAATCCACAATTCCCAGTTGTCAATGTGGCCTACAAACACAGGCACCGAAAAAAAGAAATATCCAGCCGACTTGAACCTATTGTTCATGTTCACATTTCCCTGATTACTGATCTCACACACCTTGAATCAATCACACTTTCATTGCAAAGTATCCGACACTATAACAGTCTGTTGTTAATTCACTTTCAGGTTTTGAACTTATTCTGGTTTTGACGTTTTGCTCTTGCCTGACCTAGGACATGGTGTTTGCCTGAATTTTTGCTGTTTTTGGATTATGTCTGTTCTGTCTGCTCTTTTAAAGAGACTTTAGATACCTCCACTTGCATCAAACTACCTAAAATATGAAATGAGTATGGAACTGAATATAAAAAAGCTCAAAGCTCATTGATCTGTGCATCATTTCTGCTGTCTGAATGCATCTAAATATTCCAGCCGTTCTGACAGGCATGCTTCTCACTCGTACATACTTACCAGTGGCTCAGAATAGCTCTAGTTTTGCAATGAATAGATGCACATTTACATGCTCATGTGTCATGTGTCTGGTACAGTCTCTCGACTCAGCGTTCTATATAATTTCCTCACTCTATGCTACTGTAAAATGTAAACCTCATAACAGGCAAGTTATTGAATAATATAATAATAATTAATCAACAATTAACCAATAATCAAAGAAAAAGCTGATTCTTTTTTTTTTTTTATTAGATACATGTTTTTTAAATTATTGCAGAAAAAATTCACAGATCAGGTGTGTATTTGAAACAAAATGCTGCAATTGGAAAGTTTTTACTTTCATAGCAACCATTTCAAGGGCTTGAATTTATGCCACTGATTGATGCAATGATTGATGCAGCTTCTTTTATAAAAAAAAAGTTGACACTTTAATCATATCTTGATAATTTGTAATCTATCGTGGTGCCGCATAGAAGCAAAATGAAAAAAATAAGTCCAAATACTTATGGATCTTACTATATACTGGTGTACATGAAACGCAGGCAAGGTTTGGGTTGAGCAAAAGAAGCACACTCACAGGTTCTCCTAAATTAGAGAGGAGCAGGTCCTTCACGCTGAGCTGGAAAGCTGAAGAGGCTTCAGGGCTCAGATTTGTTGTTGGCACACACTGAGGATCCATTGAATTGTAGGACATACTCGATTCCCAGGCTTCTATAAGAAACATACACACAAAGACACACACAGGTATTACATTTTTTTCAAAATCATAACCATCTTTATTACCATTTATTATTATCATGTGTTGCATGTTCAAGGAATTTGTTATGGTGTGCTGCTGCTATTCAAATATAAAAAGTAAAAAACTATAAAAAACTATGCAAATAAAATAATAAATAAAGATAAAAACTCTGTAGTATTCATTATTATATTATTGATATAAGAACTATTTAATATGTACATCTACATAAATGTAAATATACATTTTTCCACAATAATATTATTTGTAATTATATATATATATATATATATTTTTTTTTTTTAATTCCAATAACAACACTAGTAAAGTGCCATATTAGCTTAAGCTAATTATATATATTATTTATTAGCTTCAGATTAGATTAAATTAGATTAGATGAGATTAGATTACACGGGATTTATGAGTTTTATTTATAATGGATAAGAATGATGATTCGGATCAGCCATTGTACTGACTCACAGCACTGTCACATGTCCCTAATCACTCACATCCGTTCCTTGTCATCCTTTATTATCACCTTTATCTCACATTTCACAGCACTCTTTGTCACAGGATTGTCTCCTATGTTTGCTGTGATTCCTGTTCTACAATTCAGGATATATTTATTCTCTCTTTGTTGTGTGCCTGCTTTTCATGCAGATTATTTTATGTAACAGTTTCTGCTTCCCACTTAATTTAATAAAACACTGATTAGGCCCAGTTCATTAATTAAAAGCTACAAACAAAACTAATGTTTTTTCCCCCCACAATTTAGGACCTTATTTACCTACAAAAAAACATCAATCATGAATAAAGAGTGATTGCAGGACTCTCATTTATGTACCCATGCAAGATTTTAAGGAACTGATATCAAAGATTTGCAGATATTGTCTGTTTGCTTAAACAGAAAAATGTTTCCTCTTTAATTTTGACTCTCACATAAGCAGTGTACGATGTTGTAGATTTGGGAGCGGTAGGTTTTTTGTAGTTTGAGCTTTGAACTTCTACTACTTTAAAAGGTCAGTCGAATCTTACCTAGATTAATGGAAACATCTCGTTCTGCTGAGCTCGAGGCCCATCTGGAGTGCTGCTGCTGTAGTTGGGGAAGAGGAGGAGCAGGAGTAGAAACAGCAAGAAGATGTTGGTGCTGCGAGACAAAGCAGGAGCCCAGGAGCAGGTTGGAGGAAGGAGGAGGAGGAGGAGGAGGAGGAGGAGGACTGTCCAAATGGTCTGAAAAGGGATCATCACTAATGCCGCTGTCACAGGGGGATGGTGCCCAGAGGGGTGAGCTAGACCCTGATGCACTTTCACATGCATTCAGCAAAGAGTCCAGGAACTGATCGGCTCCATCATTGTTGGACATTAACTGCAGGAACATACACGTGCACATGAAACACATGGACGTAACAGATACACAGAAGTAGGTCAGACCCTCATAATGATCCAATGGTGTTTTCAAAGATTTTTTTTCCCTCAAAAGGCGAGTGGATGAAGAGACACTGCACCCACTACACTCTCTGTGAATCAGCCCTTGTTTTGCTTAAAGGATGACATCACTGCTGACTTGTTTAAAAAAAAAGGAATTGAAGGATTAAAGCGCAAGATCTCCACATTGTAAAAACTTACGCTTATTCTATGCAGAAGTTATCTTTTCACTTTAGACTTATCGCATGCTGATATACTCACACTTTGATCCGGGAATGGCCAGGCAAGGTTAACATGGCCACCCTCGGGCTCTCCAGGAACCAAGTTCTCATGAGCCTGCTCAAAGAGGAGATCTAAGAGTTCCATCCCATTGAAACACTGAGTGACAGAAACAAAAAAATCGGTTATAGCTGACTAGAAGCTTTAACAAATCTGTCCCTTATTTGGATAGAAAACTGAATACAGTAAAGTTTAAAAACTACATGATTAATTTTAGGCATGAACCCACAAACAAAGCAACAGAATTTTTAAATGGTTTTATTATGTATTGTATATTCACGTTTCCAAAATAAACAAAAGAATGAGTCATAACCTGGATACCTTACTTTTTTATGATACCTTACACAATTTCCTGATGCATAAATTCATCATTCATCTTTCTTATTATCAAGAGCACTGACAAGTGTGTCCTGTTTTAGAACATCGGACACAAATGACAATAAGAAATGATTATTATCCGTGCCATTTAAATATCATATGGCCAATGTGAATCAAAAATTATGTTACTAAGCATATTTAGAACACATTTATTGGCATCCACTGACATGCCATATTACTTTCATCTATATGGATTGAAGTAATGTTGCATCAGTGAGAAGCGACAAAAGCAAAAAGAATGTAAGAAATGTATGCATCCTAAAAAAAGAAAAGTATACAGCATTCGTTTCACACCTTTACACATTTCTTATCTTGAACTAGACGTGTCAATAGATTTCTGATTGCAGAGTATGAGCCTTGGGAGAACAGTCTCAAACCTATAAGCCTATAACCTATAAATTCACACTTTCCCCATTGTGCAAATTTCTTCATTCATGGTTTTTCTACTCTTAATAGAAAGTGTCTTAAATTCTGACTGAGAACTGTGCCACATAGATCCTCTGTGTTATCGGAGATGCCATGATTGAGCAAATCTCTTGCCACTCTTTTACTGCTCGTAGTTTCTACAAGAAATAGTTTCAGTTTGATCGTTAATACTCGTCTGACAGAATGTGGTTTCTGTGATATCATTAGTGTGACAGGCCAAAATTGCATCATGTTCTGCACAGCAGCTGTCACAAATCTCACACACTGATATTATAGGTGAAAAAAGGAAACTGCATTTAACTCATGGTTCACACTAGACATCTGTTAGAGATTACAGTGCCTTTTCAGCAGTTTTATGTGTTCTGTATTGACTGAATTCACGTATAGAAGCATCTATGACTTTTGGATCTACTGGAATCTTTCAGCAAATTGAATGAATTTCAAAATAATTACCTTATCAGAAAAATTGGTCTCTCAACAAAAAAAGAAACCGTTGTCATAAAGTTCATGGCTAAGATTCCATTGAAAATGAATAACAATCTCATCTTATAATAAACAGCTTTTAAAAAATATTTGTAGCTAACATATAATCTGATTAGGTGAAGCTTTTGATAAAGAATTCTTGCTTAACATTTATGGGGCCAGAAAGTTGTAATGGTCAGTAATTTCTAATTTGTCCAATTTGTCAAGCTGTGTTTTTATCTTATTAACTTGTAGACGAATTTGCACATTCACAAATTGTGGTCAGCAATCACAGGACAACAGAGGCATAACTAGTCTTGATCTAGGGAATCCAGGTAGGTCTGGGGTTTATACTTTGCATCTTGCAGTTTTGATCATTTACTTCCAAATGAAGCTGAAATCTAACTGTATGATGTTCCTAGAATGATGGCAGCACCCAGTTCTGTAGACCCTCCCTCATCTGTCAAATTTCACCTCATGTTGCCGAAAGGTTCTATGGGCTCACATAGAAAACATAGACATCAGCAGAAAAAGAATAAGAATAATAATAAGAGAGGAAGAAGAAGAAGAAGAAAAGGAGGAGGTAGAAGAAGGAGAATAAGGGAAAAAAAAAGAAATGTTAGAATAACAATAGGGTGCCTACACAAATTCAGTGCTTTGCCAACTAAATATCTGTTGCCTTTAATTAATATAAGTAATAAATATAAATAATTATTAAATTATTTTTCCTCTGGCAATGATTGTAGACTTTACAGTATTAGTAATTTTGTTTTTCTAATAATAGCATACAATAATAGTATAAAAAAAAAACATCTTTTACAGACAGGCAATGCATTAAAATATCAAAGGCAAATAAAAATAAGTAAAGATCACTGCAAATAATTGTATTGCAAAATTACTAATAAACTTTTTAACCAAAACTGTTGATTTTGCACAAAACCTTCAAGGACAATACAAAAATTTTAGCAACTGGGGATTAATCACATGAAGGTCACCTAAGCTTTTAAAACAGAAGTGTACTGCTTTGTTTTTTTGAAGCTGAATGTTATCTTCTGCCTAACCAGCAGTCCTACAGCATGCATACTGTACTGATCATGCAAAGCTCAGTTGATAACGTTTATCTCTCGTGTACAATGGTAGCACAGCTGTTACATTCTTTGGGCCTTTGCATCGTTACTTGCAGTTGACTGAAGGCTCAACCGACCATTTCACATACAATTTCAAACAAAGGCATCTGGTCAGTAAGCCATTCTGTTGTCTAAATACATTATGTCTTGCTTTTTTAAGCACATAAAGCTTTCGGTTTTTGAAAAGATATTTGAGTGCATTCATATGAAAGTAAATGAATGCGAAAATAATACTGTTTTCAGAACTTGAATTGATTTCGATTACATTTACATTATGACCTGATCCCGAGTAAATACAATGATCTCATCCATACAGATGAGCAGTAGATGGTTAAGGGCTTTGCTCTAGCGTCCAGTAGTTGCAGCTTAACAGGGCTGGGATTTGAACTTACAACTTTTTTTAGCCAAAATCCAATGCCACCAATGCAACTGTCACTTCCCACTACAGTCTCAGATCCTTGATGGAAAGTCTAAAAGATGTTTGATGTAAAGAGGTTTGAGTCAACACAAATACAGTGACCTATAGGATACACTGTGAAGTATTTTCAACTCTAGTCAAATATCTCAAATCAAATCAAATCTAATTTTATTTGTCATACAGAGTAGGAAATCCAGTGAAATGCTTTATACAACTGTCCGGCATGAGGAAATAGGATAGGGAGAAAAATAAAACAAAGAAAAAAAAGGCAGATAAATAAAGAATATAATCGATGTAAAATATAAAATATATACACATATAAAGATATAATGATATATATATATATATATATAATATATATATATATATATAAGAATGTCCATCTTGTGTAGATGGAACTGTAACTAAGTAAATAAAAGTATAAAATAAACAAAACAAGAGAAAACGTAGCCGGAGCAGTCGTGACGGCAGCCGACCTCACCAGCGCCATCTAGGTTACTTGGTATCTCACAAATATTTTGTGTCCACTTGAAAAGATTTAAGATTATTGTTTGGGAAATGTGTGTTCTACAGTGTCACATTTTGGTTAATGAAACACTGACTAGATTAAAAATTGGGCTGAGGACAATTGTATATATTAAAAGCTCATGTGTCATAATACTGCATACATCTTTATAGTAAGTGAAGGGATTAAATGTACTAATGAACTAATAAGAAGCACTATCAAGCTCCATGCTCCTGGGCCATTAAGACAGGTCCTTATCCTTCAACTGCTCAGAAAATTGTTGGTCACTCTGAATAAGGGCATGTGCCAAATTCCACAAATGAAAATGTAAATAACGTTTTCCCTTGTGTGCATTTGTAACTTACTCAACCTTACTTACTCAAAATATTACTTACTTAAATATGGTTAACATTACCTTTCATTGCTACCAGAAATGTTTTGAGGTGGGCTTATTTTTAATATATTATAAACACATCCTCTTAATCAATTTGCTCTGAATATTATTTGACTCACACTGCCAACTCTGTCTTAACCTCCTTTATCAAGACTTGTTCATCTAATCTTTCCTTTGGTTCATCTACCTCTACATCACAACTGACTTCAGATCATTCACTCCATTTTAATTTGGTCACACACATAACCTTCCTTCTTTCTACCTGTCAGATCGATTTCTAACCATGAAACCTTGAAGGCACTAAAAGAGTTATTTACACACATCACTGTAATTTATGATTATTGTTTGGACAGTTTCACTACAAAACAATATACATTTTCTATTTTCCAAAAGGCCGTTTCTGCTCTTATTCATCCTACGCCTGTTATTTAGACACATTCAAGTTCTGTCAAAAGTCTAAAAGCTTACAAGTTCTGTTCAAAACAAAAGGCCTACACGTTTCTACTCCTTCTACTCTACTCCTTAAGGGCCTATACGTTTCTGCTCAAAAGTAAAACCCTACAAGTTTCTATTCTAAATGAAAAGTAAGCAAGTTCCTGTACAGTAAATGAAGAACATAAAAGTAAAAAAACTGCTTAGTAAAATATTTCTGTGTAGTGGTCAATACTGGCACTCCAGAATTATTTTTTAGAAACCTTACATCTAATCGAAAAGCTATTATAAATGTGTTGAAAATATACAATACCTTGTCAAGAAGCAAAGTCATATTCACACGTTTGTCTTAGCGAAACTAGATTATGTATCCATTAGGTAGTTTCTTTCCTTTAGTGCTTTGTTCTGTGTTTTCTTCTAGGCTTTTTTCAGGTGCTCTGTGTACTAGGGTAAAGTCTAAAACACCATATCACTGTGTGATTGATGTGGGGGTTCTTCATACTATTGGTCAGAATGCTATGATTGACAGGAAATATCACCTTTCAGACCATGACTCATTCGTCATAAGAAAAGAACACCTACCTCCTGTGTTGTTGATGCACAAGATTTATATTTATCGGTGGAGCCTGACTGTCTTATCTAACCTCAGCAGATGCAATAAAGGATGATTTCATTCCTTCTAGTTCGCATTTACTGGAACTTTCTATAGGTTAAGGCATGACATCATTCATATTGTATACATACATGTTTTATCTTTTAATTATCTACATTAATGTATTAGCATTTATTTATGTATCAGCAAATAATTTAATACTAACTATTAGAATTTAAATGAATTGTTATATGTATTATGTAATTATTATATTACTACCTGCCACACTATGTATTTATTATAATAATTATGTAATAATAATTTTAAAAAAATCATCATGAATTCATAATGAATTTCATACAGCAGGATACTTCACATGCTTTTTTCACTCGACGTCTTTAATGTTTTTTTATTTGCACAGTGGAACCTACAACATTTACTAAACACATTTACTAGTTAGTTATTTAGTTTTTACTGCCTGTGCTGTACTTTTGCCTTGGGTGGGGTTCCAGTCATTAAGAGGTCAAAATGATCAACCAAAACAGTGCAAGCAGGAAATAATCTTATCAATAATTTGTCCCTACTGTTATCAAGAACAAGCTTGACATTAAACACTCTGTCTTGTATTGAGTTTATCTTCACAGTAAAAATAAAAGTTGGAAAATATGCTGTAAGCTAATAGTTTCACAATTTCATAAACAAATGATGAGTTATACCTTTGTAAGAATTTGAATGTATCATATAGAACGTCTTTCCCAAAATGCCTTAAAACCTGACCTTTAGTTCCCAATGCACATCACCACATACATACCTCAGATTCTTACTTGTATTATCACAGTCATGAACATATTTCAATCTTTCATAATAACCACTACTGGCTATACTGTACATGCAATCATTATGCATTCAAGTCAGGATAAAGTATTGTCCATGAATCTGTGAACTATACATACAACCTTTTGTTATCATGATTTTATCCTGAGCCTGACTGTTTCAATTTACAGATTTTTTTGCCTGTTGTTCAGGTACATTGTTACATAGATTTTGAAGTTGCTACACACATAAAAAAAATTATATATAAGTATAGAGTGAATTGACTAATTTTGAATCTTGAAAGTATTCTCATTCTCATATATAGTATATTTACTCAAAGCTTTTTCTTGTTTAGAGACATGGTGAATCTAATTTTAATAACAATTCCTGGTTGATTAATAACATTTCCATTTGACTGAAACTTTCTAAATTATTGCCCTTATGATAAAAATGTGCATTTCCTATCGTCATTTCCATCGCCACTTCTTATTTTGTATAGCTCAGCAATCTTTTGCCCACATTACACATTACAACAATATTTCAATGTTTGGCCTCTATGTGATGAACGAATAAGGAAATGAAGATCTTCCTCTCCAAAGCTTGTAAACCATATCTGTAAGGGTCTCACTTTGTGCACAGAGGCATTGCCATACTGGAACACTTTTGGGTTTCCAAGGTTAGTTGAATGCAAAAATGTTGAGTGCCTCCAGCTTTGTGGTAACAGTTTGGGGAAGAACCACATACAGCAGAAAAGGTCAGGTTACTCAATACGTTTGGCAATAAAGTGTATATCTTTTAATCATATAAGACACATTTTCACAGCCTTATTTCCTCATATTTATCCGAGGTGCCAATATCAGTGGAGGGAAATGTGTGATCACATTAGCATAACAAATCCAACTAGCTTGTTTCTGGACAGCGCACTATAATTATAGGATGCTCTAAAGTGCTGCTTTAGCCTCCCAATCAATTTTTCTGTTTTACAACATGATTATTATTACTAAAAAATCCTGTGGTTCACAAAATAAATGATCAACATTTGAATATTTTTTACTGAATATTACTGACCAAACGATTGGCCATTTTGAGTGACTTAAAGTAATACTATCAAAGTTTCTTCGTGTGATCATTTTGTGACACAAACTTTCTATGGAAATCAATGTTTAGCTACACCTTTGTTTTCTATTAAACTAATTGTATAAAATGAACAGTTACTTTGGCATTAGTGCATAACTTACTGTATATAATAGGAAATACTGTCTATTTTTATGTTTGTCTGTACAAATCTATAGATTCCTCTATTCATTTGTTCACAAAAACACTAGTTTAAATTCCAAACCATAATCCAAATATATCATTAGCAAACACAGCAACATTTAAGCAACAGTGCTTAACAAAGGCAAAGGCCACGCAACACAATTAAACATTTTGAGAACACAGCCAGACTCTCGAAGGACAGACTGTGTGAGTGGGGCATATAAAAATGTTTTGAGCACCTCTGGTCAAATCACATATTTTTGGGAAATTGATAAAACCATGGTGGCAAAACTATATATAAAAATAATTACCTCATATCCAATAACTAGAAAATACAACGGAAAATACAGTAGACCTGTTTTTAAAATTTGAACCTCCTCTTAACTGTAAATACTAAAAACTTAATTAACATAATTAACTCACTGAGTAATCTACTATTTGAAACCTACTGCTTGAAATGTCTTTTAGAAATAGTTGTTTAAGGGCAACTGTGGAAAACAAGGTCTGAAAGACAAAATAGAGAGAACTGCTTATTTTCGGGCCGAAATGGCCTCGCAAAACTTATCAGTATCTGTAGGATGGCATATAGAGCTGCATAGTTTGTACAAACTTGAGCCGCATGAAATAGTTATGGAGTCTGCATGGAGAAAACCTGACAGTGGCCTTCAAGTACAATATTTAAATGAGCCAGATGCATTTTGGCAAGTGTTGTGTAGGTGATGAATAAAGTAGCAGCAATTACTAAAAAAATAATGCCTTGTCAACTGTTTTCCGCTTACGTGGCAATCAAAGAGGTTGTCAGCTGTAAAAGATCAAACATTAAGCATCAACATCCACCATCGGTTATTTCTTGAAGATGCCAGGCCAGAGGTTTGAAGTCTAGCAAGCTAGGATAAACAGTTAGACTGCCTGCCCTCTTTATGCAGAGCAAGATGGTAACTCAAAAGGAAGTATTGGAGGATACACAAGAAAGGCAAGCTTAAACTGTTGGAATAGTGTTCACTCAGCAGATAGTAAAGATGCGAGGCCTGAGGTTTGAAGTTGATTATGCCGGACTGAACAGGTAGGCTGCTTACTGATATAAATAGAGGTGAAGAGTAGCTCAAGAGGACACACAGAAAGAGACACATGAACAATATGACTACTGCTAGTAAGAATTCAAAATATTCTCTTTCGTAAATGGCAAATTGGACGCGGTTTTAACTTTCTGGAGGGTTTTCTTTTTTTTTAAGTTTCTTGTTAAATGCCACTTCAATTGGATGAAAATTTCTAGCATCAAAATATGAATCACTTGGCAGTTTCACATTTATGCTTTTTTATATGCATCCAGTTATTAAGTTCAGACACATGAAGGGTTTACTTGTCAACAGTGATTAAGAGCAAAGGGTTTCAGGATTGAGATTTACATGAAGTTTAATTGTTTGACTTGTTTTAATCATAACTGTATGAATTTTGGGATGTGTGAATTGAACGACACTATATCCTTTGGCATTCTTTAAGGCAACCCAATTAGTAATCCCTTAGCTGGTTACACCAGGGGTCCCCAAACTACAGCCCGTGGGCCGAATACAGCCCACCCACACATTTAGAACGGCCCTCTGAACAATGCCAGAGATATATTTTAAATATACAATTTCCTCATATCGTATTTGATGATAAAGGTGGGCTTTTAAACTATAATTTCCCCTCATTTATTAACATATTTTATTTTTAATTTTTTTAGATTCACCCACGAATCAACAGAATACCCAGGTACATACAACATAAACGTATCTGTTTTTATTTAAATAACAATGAATATGCAAAACATTTTATTGTGATAGTAATAATGCACTTTTTAATAGGATTAATATCTTAAGTGCATAAGAAAATAATAAACTAGACTAGCATTAGAAAGCTTAATCAATACATTTAAATGATTAAAAAAGGAAATAATAATATATATAGTGTTCCCTGTATATATGTGTGATGCATAAATGGGTTAATAAATTAATCTCTGTAATAGTGGTGTGTTTCAATTTTGGTTTTGCAATATATTATTTTAGTAATTAATTATTCTACCATCTATTCCATCGATTATTCGAGTAATAGGAAGTCGGAAGTAATTTGTTTACTTTTTATTAACATTTACATTTTATTTCTGAAATTGCATACAAGAACATCTGTAAAAAAAAAAAAAAAAAATTAACCTATATGGTGCAGTTAATTAACCTATTACATCAAAATGCAATTACAAATATATAAATGATAAAAACACAAGTGTAAATATCAACATTTATTTCAGCTCACCAAAAAAAAGGTACACGCACTGTAGGGTGATTTCTTTATGTTTTAGTTTGAAATTATTCCAAACTTTCTGTTGTTTTCTTTGGCCTGTATATATGGAAGCCTGTTTCCGACACATAAAAAAAAAGTTTGCCTTATTGCGACTTTTTTTTTTTCATAATTCTGGTTTCATTTTCAGTGTGTTTTCTCTCCATCCCTCCATTTTTCATTCTGCAGTGTATTCCATGTTTACCTGTCCAGATCGCTCCGGAGTTTAGCAGGTGGTGCATCAGTAATAATGATCCGTGGGGAAACACAGATTTTTTTCTTATTTGAGGAATCATTTTATCCCTAGTTTAAATGTTAAGCACAGTAGCCCACAAAAGGAGGACCTCCATGTTTTGTTGCATTTAATGGAGTAATTTAATAATAGTTTAAAAGTTCTTAAACAATTTACATCAATAATACAATAATTATATGAAACAGTGCTGTGTGACAGTAATACTAATTCACTGCTGGTTATTTTTCATATCTTCATTATTCATTATCGCAAATGTTCATACGTGTGTGTGTGTGTGTGTGTGTGTGTGTGTGTGTGTGTGTGTGTGTGTGTGTGTGTGTGTGTGTGTGTGTGTGTGTATAAAAACTGTGTATGTGCATTAAAACAGCTATAAAAACAGACATCTGTCACTAGTCTTAAAGCTGTGGTTATATAACTTAAATCTGTGTTGCAGTAAAGAGGTCATATTCAAGATACAATTCAAGTTCTGTTTAGACACAGTGTTTATCTTTTATCATTGCAGTTATATCTAGACCACCCTTTATTTCGACAGAATTTATTTTTCTTTCATCGGATGACCCACTTTCTTCTCAGTTCATCAAGATATTTGTGAACAGAATCTGGGTTAGGATGTTTTTCCCCAGAAATGAATGAGTCCTCAGTAGTTTGTGAAATCAGATTGCTGAACAGATTTGCGGCTCTGTGCTGCCATCTGCTGGTTATGCTTTTGAAACCAGGTGACATTTTTTAACAATCTTGAACAATTTTGGGTGACTTTGCTTCAGATTTGTGTTCTTGGCTAATAGGAGTGTAACCTTCTTGGTGGTCTGCTGCTGTTGTAGCAAATCTGGCTCGGAGTTTGAGATATGAAGAATAATGTACATAAAAATCAACTCAGCTATGACAGCTACACTATATTGTGTTAAGTTTTGATCTTTCCTGCCATATGTGGTTCTTTTCCAAACTGTTACCACAAAGCTGGAGCCCCTTAATTGTACAGGACATCTTTAGATTGATTTTGCCTTTCATAACACCCTTGTGGATGATGAACACAAACATCCATAAACACACTCCAAAATCTAGTGCAAAATCTTCCCAGAAGAATAGAGGTCAATATAAGAGCAAACTTGGACTAAATGTGGAATGTGATGCTCAAAGATCACATACCACCTTTATGACCAGATGACCCAATCCTTTCGGGAATATAGTGTAGGTGGTGTCGTATTAATACATTGTTAACAGTGGAGAAGATGGTAGGCTAGTTCCAGTCACCCAAGGGGTCGTCATGACTACATGTCCCAGAATTCAAAGCGCACGCACACTACGCAAAATCGCGTCACGCACTTGGTACGTAAACACAGCAACAGGAAGCGGCTCTGTGGGATTGAGTCCTAGCAGGTTGGTGCAGGAAATTAAATCACGTTGATGTATGTGGTCTGATCGTGTGTTTAATTGCTCATGTTGAAGCCCAGGTTGTAATGGCGTGTTAGATTTCAGAGCTGACACTGGACACTGAGCGCAGAAAGCCGGGCACTTCCGAGCTAGTTGCCAAAGAGTTAGCCAGCTAGCATAGGGTGCTAGCTTTGTAGCTTCAACGTTGTAGATCCAAAGTCATACAGCAGAAAAGGTGATAAAGACGCGAATATCTATTAATAGCATTCATAATTCATGTCAAACAAATCAATGTAATTCTGCTGAACTTCGCACAGGAAGTGAGTAAGTGAGCGCGTTATCTGGCTTCATTTTCTTCACCTGCTTTCTGTAATACAGTATGTATAATCAGCTGCATTATAAAGATGCTTGTTTGAGCATGGAAATGTTTTTGGAGTCGTTCACACGAACACTGATTAGCTTCGATTTGTTGTTTTGTCATGTTTGGCCCAGCTACGTTCATGACAAAGTGACTGACAGGTCTGGTCCAGCCCAGCAGTGCGGAAATGCTCTTCAGGGTTGCCAAAGGTTTTCAGGGAAAACGCTCTAAATATAACCAGAAATCCCCGGATGACGCGGTTGACTATTTTTCATAATCAATTTGGCGTATGTAGGGAATCATTAAAATATAAACAATGGAGATAGTAGTAATCAGGAATTACTTAGTGAGAACAATGGTGATTAGTGATTGGTTGCTGGGAACGAGGTTGTTTAAGCATTGGACGTTGGGAACAGTGTTGATTAGTCATAGGCCATTTGGGAACAGTGGTGATTAGTGATTGGTTGTTGGGGATCAAATCTGTATAGGGTTTGGTCATTGAGAACATTGGTGGTCCTTCATTGGTTATTTCAAACAGGTTGTTCAGGGATATGTAATTGGGAACAGTGGTGAGTTATTTGGCTGTTGGGGAAAAAAATCTGTATGTGGATTGGTTTTTGGTAACAGTGGTAATCAGGGATAGGTCATTGGAACCAGTGGTGAATAGTGATTGGTTGTTGGTAACAGTGATGTTCAGTGATTGGTCATTGGGAACGGTGCTGATTAGTGATTGTTTGTTAAGAACACATTTGTATATGGATTAATCATTGTGATAAATGGTGAACAGGGATAGGCCATTGGGAACAGTGTTGTTATTGATTGGTTGTTGGGAACTGCACTGGCCAGTGATTGGTTATTGGGAATAGTGGTGTTTAGTTATTAGTTGTATAAGGACTAGTCGCTGGGAACAGTGGTGGTCATTGATATGAATCGGGATCAGAGATTGATTATTGAAAGTGATGGCGATTAGTCATTGGTCATAGGGAACAGAGGTGATTATTGATTGGTTGTTAGGAAACAGTGGTATGTTGTTGGGGACCAAGTCTTAACCAAGTTGCTTTATCTTTAATGCTTTTTTTTTTCCCAGATAGTATGGTGAGGTGAAATGTCATCTGAATAAAACCATTTGCAGGGCAGCGTGCCGTAATCAGCCAGTGAGCAAGCATCGGTGCAATGACAGAGTGCTTCCTGCCACCCAATAGCAGCCCTGCAGAGCAGCGGCGAGGGGCGGAGCATCAGAGTGGCGTGCCTCGGACCCCAAGTTCAGAGGAAATCAGCCCCACGAAGTTCCCTGGGCTGTACCGCACGGGAGAACCATCACCTCCGCATGACGGACACCACCATGAGCCCCCTGATGCTGCCTCTGATGATGACAAGGAGCACAGCAAGAAAAAGAACAAGTTCAAGAAAAAGGAGAAACGCAGTAAGACTATTCTTTACTTTTTTCTTTCTTCTCAGTTGATATTTAAGAGCAGCCAAAAAGCAGACATTGCTCATGGTGCTTAATGGTACTTCCAGTACTAGGATAATCTGTTTGAAATATTTACATGATGTATGAATGCAGGGTATCATGCAAGAAACAATATTTATTTATGAGAGATAGAGCTTAGCCTTAAATACGGAAGATATTTTTCTTTTTTTTTACATTTTATTTTAAATGAATAATTATTGTTGAAAGGTTTTTTGATAAATATGTTGGTCATTCCCCTTAAAATTGTGTTTAGTTGAATGTTACTATACATTTTATGTTTTGTTATTTTTTATTGTATTAGATTTAACACTTAAACAGGGTTATTCCAAAAGAATGAACCGATATCATGACGCATTGTTTCAGTTCTCAAGCATCATCATGGAATGAGTCAGTGACCAGTTGAAAGAGTAGTTATCTAAGTTGATTGTGAGTATAATACTTGTGACTTGGCTGGAGTTTTGTGTTGCTTTTCCTTAATAAAATATTGTGTAATGAAATCAGGTCATTCTTTTTGAATAACCCTGTATAATTAATATAATTGTATTATTATTATTATTATTAATATTATTATTATTATTATTATTGTGGACAAATGGGGGGGGGGGGGAACATTTAACTCTCCATCCTCTTCATTTTGGCACTGTACCCTATACTATTACATGAAAAGCTTCACATCTAAACATTCCCTGAGGTCATTCATACGTTTCCTGCCAGAACCAATTTTCCACACCAAAAAATGTTTGTTTTTCAAAAATGAAAACAGACGTGATTTCACAGCTGCTTTTTTTTTTATTTCGGCTAGCCAGAAACCCTGCACAGTACTGTGCTGATGGAGTAGCTACTGTACATGAACTAATTTTGAGCTTTTAGTGAAAGATATTTAAATTTTCTTGCTAGCCAATCGTGCTAGATTTAGTTGAAGTATTATATGATGTAAGTTAAATCAAAACGTACAAGGTAACTAAGATTACTTTAGTTAACACATTTGTATTTAAGCTAGTAATAACCTCTGTTTTTACCTCAGAAACATGGTTAGTTTTTACTGTTTGGTTTACATAATGTGGGTGAGAAATAGAGTTCTTTACTTGTGTTTCTTGTATTATATTCCATTTCCTTGGTACATTCCAGAAAAAAAATTACACTTATTTATTTTATATTTTTTTAACTAACAAAAAGAAATGTCAGGACATTCTGTCATTAAAACAACTAAAACTCACTTAAACCTAACTGTAATAAACATGAAAACAAATACAAAGCCTAATCTATCACTATAATCTATATGTAGTCAAATTTCTTATTTATTTGGGCAGTTTATACTGTAACACAAAACGATTTAATTGCAACCTAATGCTAAGAAATATTTTTAGCTATTGGACCTAGCTTAACTTAGTAGACAAAATTTGTTTGTTTGTGACAGGCTGTAAAGATTTATTTATTTTTATTGCTCATTTATACTTTTACTTTCATACTTTAAGTCAAGCTGTTGTATTTGGAACTTTAAAGAATTTACCTCAGTTTTTTTCAGTGCATTTATAAAGAGGAATGTTTGCTTTTCTGTACCTCAGCCATGGTTGCTAGCAAGCTAGCTAACATTAGGATAAATTTGAGGTAAATACAGTTCATTTATTTTGCTAGCTAAATAGTAAATAAATAAATGCAGGCAGGTGATTGATTTTCTTTAGTAAGCCTGCTGCACATTTTGCTAGCAAACTATTTAGCATTGGGCAATTGCATCCACTCTTAACCAAGCCTGCAAATAAACTTGCTAACATAAAGCTATTAGGTTCAATCTGCAGCTAAGTCGTCACGCTAGCTATCATTAGGATTTAACTTTTTATATTAAAACCATAAGCTAGGCTTTCTTATTGTTTTAAACATATTAAAACTTTATTAAAACAATGGTAGCAGTAGCAGTGTTTGCCAGTATGTGTTCATGGTTTGTAGCAAATATGTGAGAAAAGAACACATGGTGGGAATTAGCTTCTGGTGTTTTAGAGGAAGTATATGCTAACCTTTAGATCTTTTGTAGTTTTAAATGTCAAAACAAGTCACTCAGATAATTTCTCATACTGCTGTTGCTGTGAGGTTTAGCCTTAAAGTTTATCTTTCAAGCTTGAAACAAAGTTTGGCTAATTTAGGCAGCTTGATTTATTTATCCAGACTGGTCAAAGTAGAAATACGTTCTTTGTCAGACATCAACCATAAGTACTATCTAGTTTCTGTTCTTCACTCACTGTTATCAGTTCTACAATTCACCAACAGCTATCAACTTCTGTAATTTGTATTTCACAGAGCGTAAGATGTGTGGCGTACTCCACACTGGCCCAGCCTGTCAGATTTTACTCCGCAGCTCTAAAGAGAAAGTACACCGTTTTCAACCCACTGGCTATATTTAGCCAACCTATTGCAGAGAAGCAGGAAGTGATGGACAGTTTGAGGACATACCCTGCCAGACTATGTCCTTTGTGGGTGTGTATCTCTGCTCGACTCCAAAGCTCTCTAAGGAGATAGGCTCATAAGTGCTGGCTGATGGGCTCTGATAGCTGTTATGAGCTCCGTTACTGAGAGTACACTCTGTCAAAGTAGGTGTCATGGCTCCATAGATGGAGTCCTAAATAGAGAGCGGGTACAGTAGTTTCACAGGGAATAGTCCTAAATTGTGAGCTGACCTCATTTGGAGTTTTTTTTTTTTTTTTTAGTCGGTCATGGCTCACCTTGAGGAAGATTAGCTGGAGTAGAGAGAGGGGAGAGGAGGTGGCCTGAGATGCTTCTCGCAGCTCTGTAATCTGCCTGATTGCTTATTATGGTATCAGGTCTGTCGAGGAGAACTCTTTGTTTCTCTTTCTTCATTTGTACTTCTTTGCTTCTTCTTTGTAGCTGAGGGGTACGCTGCTTTCCAGGAGGACAGCTCGGCTGACGAAGCCGAGAGCCCCTCCAAGATGAAGCGCTCCAAAGGCATCCACGTGTTTAAGAAGCCCAGCTTCTCCAAGAAAAAGGAGAAGGACTTTAAAGTGAAGGAAAAAGGCCCCAAAGAGGAGAAGGCCAAGGACAAGAAGTCTAAGGACTTGACCGCAGCCGACGTGGTCAAGCAGTGGAAGGAGAAAAAGAAGAAGAAAAAGCCAAGCACTGCAGAACCTGAGCCTGTCGCTGTGGAGACACCGGCCACGGTCAGACCCATTTTCGGTGCGCCGTTAGCTGAAGCGGTGAGAAGAACAGCGCTCTACGATGGAATTCAGCTGCCTGCCGTTTTCCGCGAGTGCATTGACTACATCGAGAGCTATGGCATGAAGTGTGAAGGCATCTACCGTGTCTCCGGTAAGCTGTTGTGTTAACTGGTAGCTGCTTTTGTGTAGATACAAAGTGACAATCATTCAATCATTTAATTCCTTAAAAAAGTTCTTATGTTCTTTAATCTCTCAGTAAATTAATGACAAATGCAGTTTGCTTGCTTTAGTAAAATCCTGAACTAATTTTATACTGTTGATCAACCAATGTCCCACGATTCACCACCTTAACTTCAGAAAATCGTCAACCCTTTTGTTGAAGTTAGCGTATTTGAATTTAAGTCACTCCCATATGAGGCCTAAAATCTTAAGACATCATAACTTTCCATGTTTTATGGGTGGGAGGAATAGCAATAAACTCAAAAGCTAAATCTTGTCAATCAGAACAACATTAGCCAATCATGCATGTCTTGAGTTTACCTATGCGGAAGAGGGCAGAAAGTGCTTTCCTCCGAGTGTGCTCAGCTCCCCTGTGATGTAGCATGAGCAGCAGTTCAAAGAATTATGGTGGCCTCTAATGTGTTCAAGGAAGCATATTAGAGATTTTGAAATGAATCATGTCTATGATGCGGACGCTTCTGGAGTAATAGACCATGAGCGATTATAGCCTACTGGCAATTTTCGTCATGTGCGCTTTTTGCTTTAGCTTTAATGGTGAACGGAGTAATAAATAAAATGCACCCAGCAAAGTGATGCATTGTGATATCTAATTCAATCGAATCGTTGTCATGATAATCCAGTCGAATTGTGAAACCAGTGAAGATTCACACCTATAAAGTATATGGAAAGTAGCTTTATTAGTTGTTTACCGTTTTTTTTTTTTTCTTTCTCTTCCTGGCAGGAATGAAGTCGAAAGTGGATGAGCTCAAAGCGGCGTACGACCGGGAGGAGTGCCCGTGCCTGGAGGAGTACGAGCCGCACACTGTGGCCAGCCTAATGAAGCAGTACCTGCGCGAGCTCCCCGACAACCTCCTGGGCCGAGATCTGGCGCCGAGGTTTGAGGATGCGTGCAGCCGCTCCAGCGAGGCAGAGAAGCTGCATGAGTTCCAGCGGTTGCTGGCCGAGGTTCCTGAGGGTAGCAGGCTGCTCTTGTCATGGCTCATTACTCATATGGACCACGTGATCGCCCGTGAGGCAGACACCAAGATGAACATCCAGAACATCTCGATCGTCCTCAATCCCACCATGCAGGTGAAGCGTCAGCATTTTGAAACTGATTTTAAAAGTGCAGGTTTTCAGTAAAAACATTTTTAAAAGTGTGTGTGTGTGTGTATATATATATATATATATATATATAATATTAAATATGTCATATAATAACAATAATCTGGCTTCCCCTCAACATCGTTGCCCCTTCAAAAACTTCTACTTCTCGAATGCTTTATCTTACTGCTACACCTGTAATGATCTCCATTCTCTTCTGTTTGCAGATCGGCAACCGAGTGCTCTACGTCTTCTTCACCCATGTGCGTGAGCTTTTTGGCGACGTGGTTCTGAAAACAGTGGTGCATCCTCTGCGCTGGTCAAATGTAGCCACCATGCCAGCCTTGCCTGACACCCAGGAGAGCATTAAGGAGGAGATTCGAAGACAGGTACAGCCGTAAAAAAAATTTTTTAAATAATAATAATACACTATAAAGACCTTTTTATGCAGCCAACCGTTTTATACTGTACACTTGGGTAAAAACGTTCAGGCTTGCCTGAGCAGCAAAGGGAAGTGGTGGGTATTTTTGTCACATTTGCATAGTTTATACAAGGAAGTTGCACAGTGGTTATGAGGAAAATACTGTACATCATGGGAAGCAATGCGTTTTATACAAATGAGGTTCGACGTTTCAAACGGGTCTTTGTTGGACTTATTTGTTGATTAAAGTCAAGGTGCACACTGGGAAAATAATCAGGAAATTAGCAGACCTGTTTGATGCTCAGTAATGACCCGGGGATCTAATGGAGGATTTGAGCATAAACAAAAACAATGGGGTGTGTAATTTGCATTATGTATGTTTGTGTTTTTCTGCAGGAGTTCCTTCTCAACCGCTTACACAGAGACTTGCAGGCTGGGATTAAGGACCTGTCTAAAGAGGAGCGCCTGTGGGAGGTGCAGCGCATCCTTACCGCTCTGAAACGCAAACTGCGTGAGGCCAAGAGACAGGCAAGGGCTCTAGGGCTCTATAGCTCTATTACTTTGCCACATTTAGTACATAAATAAACATAAACTTATATACCGCCCACACATAACATTATGACCACCTGTTTTTTATTGTGTTCGTCCTCCTTTTGCTGACCATTGAGCATTAACAATATTAAGTTCTTTAACTATTTTGAGCTATACTAGTGAGCCTTGGCTGTCCATGACCCTGTTGTGGGTTCACCATTGTTCTATATTTGGACCTCTTTTGATAGATACTGACCACTGCAGGCCTGGAACAGCCCACAAGGGCTCCAATCCTTATGCCCATTTATCCTGCTCTAACACATCAAGTTTTAAGGGGGCAAAATGTTACCTATAATATCCCACCTACTAACAGGTGCCGTGATGAAGAGATAATCAGTGTTATTCACTTTACCACTCATAATGTTCTAATGTCATGATGTTATGCCTGTTTAACATTGCGGTATCACTGAGATTTAAATACTAGGGGAGATGTTACACAGTCTGACAGATTTAATCCAACAAAATGATATTTTTGTTCATTTATTTATTTTTTTTTTATGAGAATGTCTCTTTTCGTATACAAACACAGGAGTGTGAGAGTAAGATAGCACAGGAGATTGCCAGCCTTTCCAAAGAAGACGTGTCCAAAGAGGAGATGTCCGAAAATGAAGAGGAGGTCCTGAACATTCTCCTGGCTCAGGTGAGAACAAACTGAGATTCTGAATGCTGAGAAAAGTCCAATAACTTTCAGAGTTTTATACACTGTTTGGACAAAAGTATAGGGACACCGGATTTTTCCCAGCCATATGTGGTTACACGAACTGCTATCGCAAAGCTGAAGGTACACACTTGTACAGAACGTCTTTGGATGCAGTAGCATGAAATTTTACTTTCATTCGAACAAGAAGACCTGAGCATTGTTTCAACATGACAACTCAAATGAAGATATGATTTGCATGGGTTGAAGTGGAAGATCTGCTATAGAGCTCTGACCTCACTCCTATTGAACACCTTCGGGATGAATTCGAAAGCTGACTGCACCCTTATTTATAGAAACTCAATATATACCCAGCTCACACAGAGCATAAAGACTCGAGTTGCAAGAGTAAAATGTGTAAAATGTATGTCCTGTAGGAGAACGAGATACTGACCGAACAGGAAGAGCTGATCGCTTTGGAGCAGGTCCTGCGCAGGCAGATCGCCACTGAGAAAGAGGAGATCGAACGATTGCGTGCTGAGATCGCTGATATCCAGAGGTCAGTTTATATAATTTTATCACTAAATAATAATATTAGTGCTTCTTTGTCAACGAATTCTGTTATCGTTTTGTCAGTCTGCTCAAGTTACGGGTTAGCGTGACGGTAAGATAACACAGCCGCTTGCGAAATGGCGGAGAGTACAGAGTTAACTGGATTAAGGTAAAACATTGAGCAAAAAACTGTATAATCCTCATCAGGTGAAAATGGTACAGTTGTGTAAAGTGTTCAATAACTTCAGGACTTCAGGATCTGTCATGACTCACGAGGTTGCACAATCACCTCGCTCACGACGTAGCGTGATGGATTCAATTAAAACAGTGTGACAAACTAAATTTAAAAGCAGCAAATAACAGCAGCAGTAAACGATCTTTTTATTTTTATGAAGCCTGTTAGCTTGCTGCATTTCCGTTCCATTCTCTTTCTATCGCATTTGTCTTCTCCAAAAGCTACTCATCTGTTTTCGGTGTCATTACTATACGTTCGAATGCTTGTTTTCAGTTTGTATATTTCATTTATGCATATATCATTTAATTATTATACAGGATTAAATGATTATATCTTCACAACTGAACTAACTTCCTGTGTTTTTGTTTTTTTAAAAATTGTCGAAACAATGATGTATTATATTTTATATAGATTTTTTAAGCGTAGTTGTCAAATATCTGCAATTATCATCAACAACAATATATATGCTGATTAACACAAAATTTACCCTGCCTACTCGAATGGATTATTTTTTTTATTTTTTAAGAAACACTATAAGCAATTAAAATGTCCAAATGAAAGATAGTTAAACTCAGTATGTGGCTTTTGCATTTTTTCAAGTACACTTTTATACATAAATACCCTGAATTAGGGTTTTAAATAATTATTAACATATAT
>MU551724.1:607153-672153 GCA_024362625.1 Silurus asotus
ATTATATATATATATATATATATATATATAATTTGTGTTTCCTGTTTCTATTTGTGTGTGCGTCTTTTTTATGTTATTAAAAGTAAGAAGTCATCTTGAATTTCTAGCAAATGCTCTTGTATCACCATTTTATTCATTTCTCATGCTCTTAATGTGGATTTATCCTTTCTAGCAGATAAATGCTACAAAATGTAATAAATATATTATGTTGGACGAAAGCATTCTGCTTATTTGTAATGTACGGGTCATGAGTTTATTGGGTAAATTATTGATTATTATAGTAACCTAAGAAGAAAGACATGAATAAGGTGAATTGTAGAAAGGCTATATCAAGCCTAACTACCACTCTTGATAACCAGGGTGAGTAGAAAAGCATCTCGGAGCATGTTGAACCTTAAGGTGCTATAACTTGTTTGGCTACAGCAGCAGAAGATGCCAAAATGTTTCACTCCTGTCGGTTAACAGAAATATGAAGCTAGAAGCACTGACTCGACAAAATCTTGATTGGTGAAGAATGAACAATGACCCAGCAATGAATTTTTTTTCGAACTGTACAGTTTCACAGCATAGATTTAATGTGTTCGCCGTACACGGTGGCGGACGGTCAAAGCGTTCTCCGCTGGCCTAAACACTATCAGAAGCACTGACCTTCATGTACAACCTAAATTCGTATATTTATTCCATGAAATTGTATAACAGTTTATTCTCTTTATTTCGTAGCGCTTCTCTTGGCTGCACTGCTTCCAGTACGTGTATGTGGATGTTAGATTTTTTCTGTCCAATCAGATTTCAGCCTCTATGTGCTGTCATGTCAATCTAATCTGCCCAGGGCCTTCAAAATCAGTACTGCTGGCCTTTTTACCATAGTCTCCTTAATAAATAGCTCTGTTTCTTTAACCAATCAGATTTCATATTCGCCTCACAGGGCAGCTAGCTGGCCCAGAATAGTGTCAGCATTTTTTCGTCCTCAGATTGGTTGGTCAAAGGGAAACTGTTACAGCCAAGTTCAACTGGCAAAACACGTGTGTAGCTCTGAACAAATTAATACATCTAAGTTAGACTTTTTAATGCATACGAAGGAAGAGAAATTGATTTGGTCTCGAACATACTTAAAAATCCATTTTCCAGAAAAGCTAGACATCCTGAGGAGGTGGGGGAACCCTGAAGCTAGCTAGCTTGTCTCAGCCTGGGAAAGGGTTTGTTCTCCATTTCCAGACCAGTGAATACGAGTGGTACCACTGGCTTACAGCCTCTGAGGAGCGGTGCACATTATAGGTGCATCTCTGTTGTGTAGGTTGTATTTTATTAACATTTTTATGTTTTTTGTCATGTTAGATTCTAAACTGCTTTAGATTATGATGGTGCACAGTCGCGGTTGTAGTGTAGAGATTTGGAGTCTTAACTGGGTTTATTGCTTTAGTTAAATGGTATTCAGGCTCCATATTTGAAATGCTTTTCTCATTGTAATGCATATTGCGCTTTTTGTACAGTATTGATGGTTTCTATAATTTCGATGTGATAGTGGTGGTATTAAGAGGTGGATTAAGTCGGGTAAGTCCCCACTGAAGGCCCAGGTACCAAATACATGGCCTATATATTTACTCATATATATATACATGAGTAAATGTAAATAGAAATTAGGACAACTTCTGCTTAATTTCTCGCAATTGTTTTTTTGCATTTTCTTCTTTGCATCTATAAATGAAGCTTGCTTCGATTCTACATTGTACATTAAGAATTAATTTATATAATATGTATAATAGTAATATATTTTGCAAGTTTTTGATAAGAGGTGACAAAAGCACATCCCCAGATATGTTTTTTTTTTGCAATATTTTTTCTCTTGTTTGTGTGTGTGTGTGTGTGTGTGTGTGTGTGTGTGAGAGAGAGAGAGACAGATCAGCGTACACTTATCCCATGTGCGTGTGTTTTTGCTCCTGAATCCTTTTATTCGAATTACGTAATGCGCAACAGGCGGGTCACGTGACTCGGGTTTCCGTTAGCTTGCGGCAGGAGCTGGTCAGCGCAGGCCGGGGCTGCGGTGTGGGGAAAGAAAGTCGCTGGAAGTACGGAGGGAAAGAGTGAGGGAGAAAAAAAAGCGTACAGAAAAAGAAAGACGAAAATAAAGAGAGAAAGCGACGGGGAAGAATGTGTGAGATGTTGTAGGGGCTGTTTTGAAATGGCCATCAGGGAGCTGAAAGTGTGTCTTTTGGGGGTAAGTGGAAAAAACTTCCTCAGCATTCTTCTGGGTCCTCGGAAAGCATCCGACGCTCCTGTTTCTGCTCGTCTTCAGGCTTCGAAACGTCTTAAACACTTAAGAGAAAGTGTATTAAGATAAGAAAAGTGTGCTGAGGTTTGGTTATTCGAAGCCACTTTGGTATAGCCGCTTTGTAGTTTCATGGAAAGTTGCCTGAAACGGAGCTAACATGCTAACTATCCCTGGGTTCAGTGATGCCAGCTGTTTTCAGGGGAAACTAACCAGTCTGCTACAAAGCCGCTCGAAGTCGCCGAGTGACGTCATTCGATATCGCGGATGGTGTTTGGATCATGTTCGTTTGCGTATATACACGTGTTACTTAAAGAAGGAAGGAGAATTTTTTGGGGGGGACACTTGGAAATATTATTGTTAGGGATGTTATTTATTAGAATATTAATCATGAATACATTACAGTAAGACCCCGATAGATGAACGAGTTCCGGTCCGAGAGCACGTTTGTAAGTCCGAACACAAAGAACGAAAGTTTTAACACCTTTGACTCAAATGTACAATGTAATGCATAAAAAACAAAAAAAGTTTGTTCCATCTGTGAAACTTTGCAACTGGAATGTTTGTAAACTCTTGACATACCGTATATAAATAAATAATGTACAATGAAACAAATACGATTAGGAGGTTTTTGTTTGTTTGCATCGTTTGGTTAAACTTCACCGGGCAGGTTTTCAAAACATGTCTTTTGAGACACAGTTGAACTTTCATGATGTAGCTGTACTGTCCAATCCATAGTCAGTGTGAGCACCTTCTCTCTTTAATAAAGATGGACAAAAGTCCACACAGGATTCGTCTCACTGATACACAATTTTACTCAATCCTGAGAGTTTCTCCAGAACTTTAGTGAACTGACCACAAAGAAAAGATGCCAAGAATCTCACTTGGGCAAATGCGCGTGAGATCAGAATGTACTGCTTTTGTTTTATTTTCACAATTTATTGTGTATCATGTCTGTTTTGTTGTTCAGTAAATGTTGGTTGTGTTTGGCTGTCTATTTAGACCTATTTAATTTTGGCCCCACTGAGTCAAAAGTTTGACACCACTAGTCTAGAAGGTGCTTTCACACCTAGTTCAGTTCCTGATTCTGAATCAGAGTCTTTGTGGTTTGGTTTGTTTTCTTTCTGCACATATTAAATAAAGAAGGGGGGGAAAAAGCTAAATAATCATGCAATCTATATGTAAAACTTGTTCATTCTTTGGACAGAAATGAGGCAATGGGATGAATGAAGCCAGTGGTCTCCAGGTGCATTTGCAACCCCCCCTAAAAAAATCACCTGAGAACAGGTTGTTGGGATCTGTAGTACACTTGTACATCCCAAAATCTTATTCATTTCATCCCAACATCTCAGTCATTTTAAAGGTGGCACTGAGCTGTATGTTTAGAAAACCATTTGAAAAAGCAGCAGTTGTCCATGTGAAAATTCGTATTTCACCACGCTCAGCTCCGTTTACGGAGTTGGTCTGCTTTTTCTGTTAGCAGCTCACTAGATCAGTGATATTTTATTTAAATTAAGTTGCTCAAGGGCTTCTATAAATCACCGAATCTGTGGAATGGAATGTATTAAATTGTTAACACTGGCCATGGTAGCAGAAAATTACATTTCTTTTCACTGATCTCCAGCTTGATCATAATCATCATCATCATCTGGCCTGCCTTTGAGCCAAAGAGCACGAAAGAGCCAAGTAACACACTACCTACATCATCAGTGCTCTTGAATAGCGTGCAATTTTTGCATGCCACTTTATACGTCAGTATTCTTTTTGAGACGTTGTCCCTTTATTTGTGGTGGCCTGAGAAATGTTTTTGCTCCTTGTGAATGGACCTGGAGGGGGAAAAAAGCATATTTTTGTTGACATTTTCTCTTTTGCTGTCACAGGACACAGGAGTTGGGAAATCAAGTATTGTTTGCAGATTTGTCCAGGATCACTTTGACCACAACATAAGCCCAACTATTGGGTAAGTATATGGTTCGGAGAATATCACTTTCTATATTATACCCAGCATTAGACCCAGGTTTGTCTTTACTGTCCAACAATTTCTAATTCCTTATTAACTGTTGAAAAGTGCTCAAAAGCTGATTTATAAGTACCCAAGCCAGCCTCATCTTTTCTCCTCCGTTGCTGGAATGCACACAGTCTCGGATGTTTTCATGAGTCAGCCCAGTAAAGCCGAGTAAGGGCCTTTTTCTGTCTGGAAGTTGTTTACATAAGAACTTAAAATGTTACTGCTCCCACATAAACCACGTAAATAGATCACTGTGGGTATTGCACAAAAGTGTATCACATCAGCTGTGTGCATCTTGGCATCAGGTTATCGAGGTCTGTAATACATTGCCGTACAACCCAACGTCCAACAGTAAGTTTCCCTATGGTAATTTCTGTCTGGTTTTGATCAAAAACTAGCAGCAAAAAAAGTACAACCGCCCATATGTTGGTGTGGTTAAATTGCTAACCTATGTGCCCGATTAACAGATTGTGTTCATGCTACAAGGGTTTCATTGCACAGCTTTATTAGCCTTTAAGATATCTTTTTGTTCGTTTCATATAGAATCTGTACTGTACAGCACTCATCCAAATCCTAACCCCTGCTGTGATACACACGTGCAGCAAAGATCAGGTCCAGGTGTTGCTAGGAGATATTGTTTCACTCATTAATTAGCTTGAACAGATGCTAGAAAATCACAACTTTGAGCACAAAAAAATACACGGAAGCGTAGGGGAGAAAAAACTCCAGCCAAATTCAAATGGTCCTCATGTAACATTATAGCTTGTGGGCAAATTTTTCTTGTAATAGTGAAGACAAGCATGAAGACGAACATGATGCTGCACCAGGCGAGAATTAAATCTTGGACTATTTGAAAGACGCATTAATTTACATGCACTATAAGGCCTATCTTCTTCTTCATCATCTGTCTCCAAAAGCCTAATCACACCTATATATGGTTCTTCTCCAAGCTGTTGCCACAAGATTTCTGCGTTCTCGTCACTGAAGCTAATAGTCGCCAGAACATTTTCCAACACGGCATTGCCCCTGTGCAGAAAGTGCACTTCAGAAAAACATTTAATTGTCCTACCCAAAACCCTGATCTCAATCCTACTGAACACCTTGCAATCCAGCATGAGTGACTAATCTCACTGCTGCAAATAAATCTGGAATGGGAGATATAAAAAAATAAAAATAAATAACATCGACATATTATTATGACCAGTAAAGTGAACAACACTGATTATCACTTCATCACTGCACCTGTTAGTGGGTATGAGATTCAGTATTAGGCAGCAAGTGAACATTTTGTCCTCAAAAGCATCTTCAAAACTGCAGTTCTTTTGGGCTTTTTCTGGTCTGCAGTGGTCATTGATGCTCAAATTTCTGAAGAGGTTTGTGCTGGTAATGATCGACGTGTCAGAAATGTTTTGGGACCAACTCAATATCAAGCATTTGCTCATAATGTAACGTAAAGCATATAATTGCATTGTCAGGCTTTTTTAGGGCCTGGTTTTGTAAACACTTCCATTCAGATTATATAAACAAGTTAAATGTCATGGTTCAGTCTGCAAATTAATATAGGATGAGGTAGTGATGGGATAATTATAGCACAAGAACTGGAAGACTGTCTATTTTTGTCTGGTTGAATAAATCACTGAAATGTGATGAAACCTATGATACAGAAATACAGAAATTCCCCTTTTGGCTGCTTCAGACAAATTCAGGAAATGCTCAAACATATAGAGTTATATGATCTCGAAGTTGCCTTAAAACTTTTATATGTCTGTGTAGGGCTGTGTATTGATAATGAGCATAGACGTGTAGAACTGTTAACTGTTAGTAGCTAGTTTAACTTTAAGACAATAATTATAATTGTGAAATGATTACACATTATCGTTCGAGTATGCTGCGTGACACAAGGGGATTAGTGTTTGGATGAAAAGCAGTTATAATCCATGAAAGTAGAGAATGTGAATGTGTGTCTGCTTTGTGTCTACACTGAATGATTAACTGTAGCTTTTGAATGGAGTGTGAATATAAGAGTATGATTCCCCTTTGTTTCAGAGTAATATCCATAACAAAAGAAGAGCTTCCTTTTTATTCTCATTTCCACCGTTCCATGTGTGTCACAGTGTTTCCGTAACTGCTCACGCTTTTCTGTTTATGTGTCAGCGCATCGTTTTTAACCAAGACGGTTCCCTGCGGCAATGAGCTTCACAAGTTCCTGATCTGGGACACGGCAGGGCAGGAGAGGGTGAGCGTCTCTTCTTTATACGTTCTCTGCACCTCGCAGTCGACACTGTCGCAAACACAAACACTAGGCACAGCATGTGTTCAAGCTCTGCTGCTTTCCGAAACTTCCCTATGTTTTCCCAAACAGTATGATTGGAGATTCAGGCCTAGATGAACATTCCTATTCTCCAGCTCTCATAATAACCAGATACTCTTAATATTAACTTTATATTTTTGAAGTCCTTATGTATGAGGGGGAAAAAAAAACAACACCCACGTTGGGGTTAGAGAGCACTTTGTATATAAGAACAGTTTTTAGTCTGCTTTGTTTCAGAAAGTTTTATTTTTTTGTGTCCAGCCCTGAATCTCAGGACTGAACACTACATTGCTCACAGATGACTAATATAATTCCAACATGTATTATGTAACAAGATGAATTCTATTATAAACGATGGTTTTGCTATTGTCTGTCCAGCGAGGGAAGGAGCCGATGTTGCATGTTTTTGTGCTAATATGCTACATATTCGCTACTCTGATTAACCTGTTGTGACATTTTGTAGCCATAAACTCAAAGCCAGCTGGGGGGAAAATACTGACAGAACTGTGGTTCTTTTTATGGAATTCTTTAATGCTTGTTGGATCAATACCCCAAATCCACCTGTCCCGGTTATATTATACCAGAATCCCCCAAGGACAGTGGTTTGTTTTTAAAAAAAAAAACCTTCACCTAAGGACATGACTTCAGACTGTAAATGAGTCTCATGGTATAGACACACTTTGCTTTGCAACTAATTGGTTACTAATAGTGGTAGTTAGTTTGGAATCCTTTATGTAAACAGAATAAAACCTTTCATAAAAGTTGTCCAAGCAGGCAGAAAAAAAAAATCTAAATCAATTAAGTTTTAAATAAAAATTTAGTGGAAATAAAAGAAACACATGCGCAAGTATTTCAGATGCAACTTTTCAAAATGGCTAAACTCAAAGTTAATCATAAGGACCAAAAACTCTACATAAATATTACACACAACAAAAGTTTGACATTGTTATCAGACTCTGTAGACTATGATTGAAAATGATTACGGCACGTTTGGTTTTGTGAACGAAATGCATTTCCGTGAAGTTCAGGATTCATTTACATGCAAAGGTTTAAAAAGGTGGGCTGTGTGTGGCCCCTGAGCTGTGTGGCCCCTGAGCTGTGTTTGATGTGTAAATTGGAACGCTTGCTGAATGGAATTAAACATGAGCAGATATCAACAGTCTTTACAGGAAAGGTGTGGTGATTATACCTCCACACTGACCACTGCATGCTTTGGAATAGAAACCTCTCTCTCTCTCTCTCTCTCTCAGTCTCTCTTTCTCAGTCTCAGTCTCTCTTTCTCAGTCTCTCTCTTTCTCCGTCTCTCTCTCTCTCTCTCTCTCTCTCCAGATATCAACAGTCTTTACAGGAAAGGTGTGGTGATTATACCTCCACACTGACCACTGCATGCTTTGGAATAGAAACCTCTCTCTCTCTCTCTCTCTCAGTCTCTCTTTCTCAGTCTCAGTCTCTCTTTCTCAGTCTCTCTCTTTCTCAGTCTCTCTCTCTCTCTCTCTCAGTCTCTCTTTCTCAGTCTCAGTCTCTCTTTCTCAGTCTCTCTCTTTCTCCGTCTCTCTCTCTCTCTCTCTCAGTCTCTCTTTCTCAGTCTCAGTCTCTCTCTCTCTCTCTCTGACTTATTTGCTGATTCGGGTAAAAGAGTTGGGTGTTTGGAAAATGCTGAGCGGGTATGTTGTCTGCTCCGCTGTTGCAAGTGCATGACATCACAAGAAACTAGTTCTATCCATTAAATGCACACTTCCTCTTGTTTATGTATTTCCCTGTTTTGTCGCCTCTTGGACTGTCCAAATGCCCACGATTAAAAATGTGTTTCCAGGCAGAACAAATATTATTGGGTTTTATTTTTATTTGTAACCTTTTTAATAATGAATTTACGAAAAGTTTTTAATTACTCTATATCTGTTTGCTTTGTTACAGTTTCACTCTCTGGCCCCGATGTACTACAGAGGGTCTGCTGCTGCCGTTATTGTGTATGACATCACCAAACTGGTAAGTTCCTCTGCACACCATACAGTGAGGGAAAATAAATATTTGTAATATTTAAAGTCTGTATTTAATAAACCGTATTCAACTGTTTGTGTATCCTGGTGCTGGGACTTCATTAAGCATTGAAGGAATCATGAATTAGGTGACTTTCTGGCACATATTAGGGGACAATTTTTTGTCATCGTCCAGGCAACTGAATCCAGCATCCCTTAAATGCTCCCGACTCCAATTCAATTTAATTAAAACACTATTTGGCAAAAAACGAATGTCACAATTTAGCCCTAATACTATACAATGCAAAGCTGTAGTTACCAGTACTATACATTTTTATTTGTAAAGCACTTTTAACGAAGGATGTTGTCTAAGAGCAGCTTCCCACAGATAATGTGCTAAAAAAATCTAATGAAATGATCTTTAAGTGTAAGTTCTTCCTTATTGAGCGAACCAGTGGCGACTGTGGCAAAGAAAAATTCCCTGAGATGGCAAAAGGAAGAAACCTTAAAAGGAACCAGACTCAAGAGGGTGTGTGGGTTGAGGTGTGCAGTGAGGATCAAATGCAAACTGTAGTCCTGAGTCATTGTAGAAGACTGTTGACATTAAGTAGCATCTATATAAAGTAGCATATATATAAATAAATAAATAATATTGATTGCGGGTGGATATGCTGTTGTGTATACAGTCAGTGTGGGCACAAGATGGATTTGCACATATATTACTGTGGCTCTGGAAAAGTTAAAAAGTCTCTTTTCTGAGCAGGACTCGTTCCAGACCTTGAAAAAGTGGGTGAAGGAGCTAAAGGAGCATGGCCCTGAGGATATTGTGGTGGCAATTGCAGGAAATAAGAACGATCTGGGTGATATACGGTGAGCATTTTGTGTTTTTATTTAAAACTTGAAAACACTGAAACAATACATATGAACCATTTAATTGTCTAACCAGCTTACAATTGTTTACAGCATAATTAATAGTAACTAATCTCCCAGTGTTATCTATTTAAATATAATGTTTGTTATACATAGATCTTTATCCTGTTTTACCTTGGTTACTTTTTTATTTAGTAAAAAACTGTCCAATTAGTTAGAGCAATAAAGGATGGAGGAAAATGAGTTTTTTCTGTTCAATTGAGCAACATACTTTTGGAGTAGCTTTATATAAAACAAGAGTTATGTGGATTTTTGCAGGGAAGTTCCCACAAAAGATGCCAAGGAGTTTGCAGAGTCGATCGCAGCCATATTCATCGAAACCAGTGCCAGAAATGCTGTCAACGTTGAGGAACTCTTTCAAAGTATTAGTAAGCGTTTTTATTTTTTATTTTTATCCTGTCCTAATAAACATTATGTAATCGTTCCCTAAAGACCAGTTAGTTCCATGACTGAAGACCTAAAGACCTAAGGTTCCATGACTGAATGCTGAGTGCACATTAAATATAGTATCAGTATAAACACATTGTTACGTTTTCTTTTTTTGTTTGTTTGTTTGTTTAGCATATTAAGAAGCAACTTATAAGAAAATCTTCCTAGTTGAGAAGATACCAGGAGTGTGCAAAGCTTCATCAGGAATCTGTTTTCATGGTCACTGTATAACAGAGGTGTAAAGAGTACCTGAAAATCATACTTGAGTAAAAGTATAGATAGTATAGTATACCTTACTGCAAAACTTTACTCCATTACAAGGTAAAAGTCACCAATCCCAATATGACTTAAGTAAAAGAATTAGAGTATCTGATTTAAACAGTACTCGAGGAATTTTACTCGTATTGAACGTAGGCTCAACCCAAGTAGTAAAACAATCTTTTAAAAAAGGAAGATCAATCAACTAATAAAATGACAATATCTTGTCAAAGTGGAAGAAACATTAGTATTCAATAGACAATGAATTGAAAGTAAAAAATTTTAGATGAAGTAAAACCAAATATTCCGGACGGATTGGGATTTTGATGCATTTCTTAATATTTGATAAACTTCAACGAAAGCTGGGTCTTTTTTTTTTTTTTAGCTCTTTTTGAACTGAAAATGAGGTCAGCGGTGATCTAGTCTCTCGCTGGCAGCACGTGCGGGTAGGGGAGTGTTAAACCTTCAGCAGAGATAGTAAAGTTTATTGTCACCCGAAATATAGTAGAATAAAAAGTTATATATATTGAATCATAAATGAATGAGAGTAACAATCTTTAAAACTCAGTGAAACCAGAAAGTAGCCAAAAAATGTAGTACAGTAAAAAAAAAAAGTGCATTTACACACATTCTTTACACCAGTGGTCTCCAAACTTTTTTGCGCCACGTTTATTGTGAGAGAATATTTTCACGGCCTTTAAGGTGTGGCGGAAAATTACAACACAATAAAATGATACGACCGGCATAAAAACTGTTATTTTCTAAATATAATAATAATAATAATATTAAACCTGCCTCCACTTATTTTTGTTCATTTTGCTAGCTTGCACGTTTCAATTTGAATATAATTGAATGTAAAATGTGTTAGCGGCCGGAGCCGCCCCTTTAAGAAGGTAGTGGATGTTGGTAAGACATGTGACCGAGGCATCATGACATGCATCAAGAGTGAGTCATAGACAGATGTGGCGGAGAGAATCCGGTAATTTTCCAAAATAAAACATCGTTTGGAAACAGACAATAAATAAAACGGATGATGTAAGTTATGTATTTTTTTTCTGTGTGGTACCAATTGACCCATGGACCAGTGCCGGTCCACGGCCCGGGGGTTGGGGACCGCTGTGTAATTCCATGTGTTGTTTCATTAAAATAATAGAAAGTAGTTTGCATATAGTGTGCATCAGAATGAATCCTAATGTTTCCTCTGCAGGTCGGCAGATCCCCCCACTAGAGAACACGGACGTGGACAGCAACGAGTCGTTCAAGATCACACGCCAGCCGCCTCCATCAGCTAGACGCTGCTGCTAGAGGAGTGAAAAAATGGTCTTGCTCTCTTCCTCATAGCTGGATATTTAATTTAGCTTTATACCCATCCTAACCTGTAACCTAAAGTTAGCTTGACTTTAGTACTGATGTAAAAAGAGTTTAGATTCCGCAGTTTGAAGCATACAGTAGGTTTCTTTTTTTAACGAGTTTACAAAAATGCACAATGCCGACTGAACAATATTTCCAGTGTTCACTGTGAAGACAGTGGAGCAGAGTTAGCTGGCTAATTCTGTAAAAAAATAACTTCATAAGGAGCAGAGCCGTAGATCTAAACACATTTGTGTCTGACGCGTGCTCCAACTCCACAATCCTGCACTTCTTAGAACTCAAAAAATGCACAAAAACCCCGATCGCGTTGTCGTTAAATAGCAAGCATCTTCGTCCAGCATCAGCCTGCCATATCCAGATGTTCAAATTTTATACGGACAAGAATGACAAACAAACCCCAAAAGTATGAGACGCTCTCAGAGGATTTTTAAACTTAATAGAAAAGCAGTTTGCTCACAATGGCTTTAAAACTGCTTAGCCTGTTTACGTTAGACTTTAATAATCAGGTACTTTACCAACTCTTTTAGCTGTCAGATGTAGTGCATCTTTTTTTTATTTTATATATATATATACACACACACACACACACACACACACACACACACGTTTAAAGGCACACAGATAAGTCGAGTTATTGGCTCGAATTCCAGCCACAAACAAGATAAACAGCCCATGTATGCCCAAGTGCTCATCGAAATCACACATCAAATAAACACAATAAAATAAATGATCTGTTGTTATTTAGATACATAAACAGTTGCATTTATTGCATTTGACATGCTTGTTAGTCGATATAAGAAACACTATATAGACAGAAGAATTGGGATACCTAATCTTTCCTGATCTAAACAGCTTTGGGATGAATTAGACTGCTGAGTGCACCCCAGACCTCCTCACCTCACCCTACATCAGTACCTGATATTACTGACACACTTGTGGCTGACGAACACAAATGTCCACAAGCACAGTCCAAAATCTAACATCTTATTAGAAGAGTGGAGAGAATTATCTGAGCAAATTGGGACTTATTGTGGAACGTGATGTTTAAAACACACGTACCATACTTATGGCTACTTAGTATATAAAGCACATGGCAGGCCTACAACAAGACAATGAAACCCCAAAATGCACACCGTGGTTAATTAACCTCTAGCTTTCAGGTTGCTGCGAACAAACGCAACCGAATCGGTTTGGAAGCAGAGCGAGATCAGCTCCGTCAGATCAGACGTGTTGGACCGGTTGTTTCGGTCCGCGCCCAGATACGATTGTCGTGTTCTGACCTGCCTAAACGAATCACATGGCGGCAGAAAACACACCCGGTGTATTTAATGAAAGCGCCATATAACGTCATATTTGATGGAAATCGGTATAATGTCAGTAAATGTAAGCACTGCTCAGTGTCCAGTCCCCAATATAACAGACTGTTAGGAGTCATTACACGTTATTAAGCAGCTTGTTAAATGTGAGACAGATTTAGTATTTAGTCTGTGTACAGGAGATCCAATTAGAACAATCATTCCAGTTTTACAATCTCATCATTCTTTATTGTCCTTCGCTCCTTTAATGCCTTCTTTTGAGTTCTAACACGTGGCCTATTTGGCAGCAGAATACATGTAGGATGTGAAATATTTTAATGAAGTGAGTGTGATTTTCAGTTGTGAAGGCAACGTATTGAAACGTGCAAGTCTGCAATAGTTATATATGCCAATAACTTGTACAGATATTGCAAAATTATCCAGCATGCTAATTACTAATCCATGAAGTGTCTTAAGTGGGGTACTGTGAACCTGCATGCGATCCACCTGTGCCTAATTCAGACACATAGCTGGATAAATCAGTTTAGCGTTTAAGATGTAGATGTTAGCAGTCTGACATTGTTGTGTTTATCAAGTGCTCTTGAAACTAATCATAGTCCATTTGAAGATCACTCTTGAAAAAAACAAAAAAACAATTATATATTGTGTAGCGTGTTATTTTGTATTACAGTCGAGTGCAGATGTTTGCACCCCCATGGTTATGGCACAGGGGAAACATAAGCGTACAGTAAAATGACCGAAATCATAATTCAGGCAGTTGCCACTTTACAGCTTCAGTGTCTTATTTGATCCTGAGCTCTAGGTGACTCTCTTCATGGAGTTTCACCAGTCCAGGTTTCTACCTTCAAGCTCCAAAAACACGTGGATTGGGGAAAGAAATGCCGCTTAGTTGTGAATGTGATTTGTGATAAGACTGCCGGCACATGCAATTGTTTCCCCACCTCACATACAGTGTCTCTGGGATTAATTCGAGTTCCACCGTCACACTGACCAGGACAAAGCACTTTATATATATGAACGTCTAAAAAATAATTCCCAGAAATAATAATGTATTTCGAAAACAAGACAGTGTTTCAAAACAAATAAAAATGTGAAGGTTGTGCCAAGATCCAGTAACACAAAATACATTTCGCCCTTCATGTTATTCCAAATCAGTGTAAACGTTTGCAGATGACGTGTTTTATTGTTTATTTTTAAAATATATTTTTTAAGACGATTCAAAATCAAAAGCACATTTCGAGGTTTAAGAATGCGATTAATTAACAGCCACCAGGGGGCAGTGCGATCTTAACTCTTAAAACAAAGTACATCATTCTGGGTCTCTCTCTTTTCTGTGTCGGTAAATGTGCAGTCTGTTCCCAGCGATCATGTCCACATCCTTTATTGTACCACTGATTTGTGAGAAAAGTAGCGCGTGCCCCAGCCTTTTGTTTGCATTATTAACTATGTATGTTGCAATGACTTGGAACCACCCAGAGGAACCTGAGAGCAATCTGAGTCCCAGTGCAAATCGTCGTCCGTTTCCATCAAAACAGATTTGTCTTCCTTGTCTGTCTCACTGCTCTTCCAAATGTATTAAGCACTGAGTCTGAAAAGTTTTATCCATCACATTTTTATATCTCGCTCTCTCTCATTCGTCTGTTGCATCAGAATGATTACACAGGCCCAGATGTCTATGCTTTATGTATGCTGATGCATTAATTGCCAATATACTAGCCAGAAGCAACAATGCCCTTATTATTGACATAAATTATTTACATCTGGATGCTGAACAGAGTAACATTTTGTAATAAGCAGTTTGTTAATAAATATGTACCGTAACTTTTATCTTGCATCTTTGTTTTTCATTTGAGAATACAGATGAAAACAGATGTTATATTTCTGAGTTGACATGGGGGTTTGCTTTAATTGGTTGTACAGTTGTTGGGTCACACCAGGCTCCTGTTTAATGAGCCCCAGTGTGCTGAAGTGACCAAAGATTTTTTTATCTTTTAATATTTGGTTGATTTTCAAACACGTTAAAAAAAAAAGAAAGAAAACGACTGACCGGCCAGCCGACATGAATCTTGAACGTGTTTGGAAACGATCCAAAATGACCACCACTGCCCAGGAGCACCGCCCTCACCCAAGCCAGCACATTATTAATACTTTTTCCCAATTTTTCAATTTGATTTTTTTTTTCCCCTAATTGATTTTCTCAACTGTACAAATAGACATTTTCTCTTTCTGCTAAAAATTAAGAATGTTCATTAATGTGAAGTAAAAAAGTGTTTAACATATTTAATTATTGGTATTTTAGATTAACCACTGTTATCAAGATACCACTATAATTCACTTTTTATTTTATTAAACTTTTATTTTTTATGAATATTGATTCGATTTGGAAATTGACAATTTTTATTACCATAATTGGTCAGGAATGGCAAGAAAAAAGGTCAAACTGAAATAAAATGGATCTACAACAAAATTGTTGAAAGTTGTTTTGGCTAAAAGAAATAAAAATAAAATAGAAAGAATCTTTACCAGACCCTTGTTCAGCCTGGTAGCCCCATGGTTAAGGCTCTGGGTTACTGATTTAAAGGTTGGGATTTAAGCCCCCGTATCAAGTCTAGTCAAGTTTATTTCTATAGCGCTTTTCACAACAGACATTGTCTCAAAGCAGCTTTACAGAAATCAACAGTCAAGGTGAACAATGTGTATTTATTCCTGATGAGCAGCCATGGTGACTGTGGCAAGGAAAAACTCCCTTAGATGTTATGAGGAAGAAACCTTGAGAGGAACCAGACTCTCAAGCGGAACCCATCCTCATCTGGGTGACATCAAGAGTTTGATCATAAATCTTTCAACAATACAGAACACTGAAGAGTGAGAACTTACATTAGCAAGCTGCCACTCCTGGGGCCCCTGAGCAAGGCCCTTAACATTCAGTGCTCAATGGGCACAGTATCCTGGCTGATCCTGCGCTCTGACTCCAGCTTCCTCGCATCACTGGGATATGTGAAGTAAGAATTTCACTGTGCTGTAAAGTTCATGTGGCATGTATGAAGCTTCTTTCTCTCCATTCAGTGAAGGTTTATTTCTGTAGCACTTTTCACAATTCTCATAGCAGCTTTACAGAATGTAAGAATTAGAGAATTTCAATATAAGTGAACTCTGTGTACTGTGTTCATCCCTGATGACTGTAGCAAGCAAAATAATTTAGATGGTATGAGGAAGAAACCTTGGGAGGAACCAGACTCAAAAGGGGATTTGGGTGACACCAATAATAATTATAAATCATTAAAACGTTAGAAACAAGAAATACCATAAGCACCAGAGGGGGTGATTATGAGTAATGTCCTTTTTACCATCTTATCAGTTGGAGTTATGAAACCAGGTGCTCCTGAGCAATAAATGAGCTTAACATCATTTTAGACTCCATGCTAGAGCCTTTAAATGTTCAACGATGGAGAAACCGCATGCGTCATATGTTATCAAGAGGTTGTTTAATCTTATAGTCCAATGTCTGAAATCTTCATGCAGTGGAAGCCACCTGGCGCTGGTACATCTCTAGATGGCTCTGGATCCTCGTAATATCCATCGTCACTTATCAGGGTCTATTTTTCCCAAAGAAGAAGTGTTCATTTGTTGCTAGCTGTTTTTTTTTTCCTTTACTTTCTCCAGTCACATTTCTGAAACGAGTCTACTAATTAGAAGTGTAAATGATTGTGTATTCATTTGTGTCTTTTTTTTTCTCTCCCTATCCTTCGTGGAACTCCAGGCACAGCATGGTGGGGAATAATGGGATGTAATTGGCTAATGGGATGTGATTGCCTTGTATTTATGGTCCCATTTGTAAGTAAATATCCGTTTTTAAAGACGGGGGCTGCGAGCTGGATTTGCCTGAGCAATGCTGAAAATCCCAACACCAGCTCTCGCATCTGTTTCTGTCTACAGCAGATTAGTGGCGGTGAGGCAACTGTTTTAGACGTTTTTGTTTTTTTGTCCTTTAGGGTTTTGGTAAAATGTGAGCCCGAATGTCCGATCAAGTTCCATAAACCTTTTCAAATCCAGGCAAGAACCAAATCAAGGGAGTGAAGCTGTGTGGAAGAATTTTATCTCGAGCCCCAAGGAGCACCAAGAGTCATTCTAACAGAGTCACTAAAGAACATTGAAGGAAGCTGATGCTGAGGATTAGTGTGGAGTGGGAGTTACTGTCCCTGTGGTAATAAGTGTTTGGTTGGGCATAGATTACTCATTTGTTGTGAGTTAACACTCTCACTGCCCTTCTAGCCTTTTCTCTCCCTTTCTCATGGAATACTCCAGTTCATTTTAAGCATGTTCGTTTGTGAATATATGTGTGACAGGTCGCCTAGGGGACGTGTTACGGCGTTGTCTTCGCTCTCTTTCCCCTGGACTGCGTAATGCAGGAAGGGTGAAACCGGACAAATGCAAAGGAAGAAAAGAAGCTCTTATGAAGTGTCAGGAAAGCGTGTAGCACGTCACCATGGGAACATTCGCATGTAGATGGTGCCAGAATCAGGTTCCTTCACTTCAACCACAGGGTTTTGTTTTTGTTTTTAAAGCTGCCTAATGGAGAAGCAGGTTGGCTTTAAACCCTCGGCTTTCTAATTACGTTAAAGACGCAACCTTATTTCTTTTTGTTGTTTTGAAAGCCTGAATGAACTGTAAGTCGCATGTTGGTGTTTTGCAGAAAAATGACTGAAGTGCATTCGGTTCTGATATAAAAAACAAAACAAACAAAAGCAAATTACGCACACCACATGCACACTGTAAATATAACACCGTTATTGCTTTTGCTCTCTCGAATAATTGTCTATTTAAAGCACTCTTTTCAGTATATAATGTGTATATCTGCCATGTTGTGTGGAATATTTAGTTCATTTTTTTAATCCCATAATACACTGTGCTGTTTGGATATGATTTGTGCGCACTGTCACAGAGGAATTCAGTGAGCTAAGAAGGCAATGTGCCTTCAGTCTAAATCTCTATTTATTTCATTTTTTTTTTCTACAAAATAGGATTTTCCAATAGGCGAAAATGGTGAGTTTTGTGTTTCTCATATTTGTTCACTGAGTATTTTTATTTTTTTCAAGAAGAAGGAAGTATTTCATCACATACTGTACAATTAAAGCACCTTGGAATTCTCTTCATCTTTTTCTTCCCAGCTTGTTAGGAAGTTGGAGGTCAGAGCTCAGTGATGCTCATGAGCAACCCGGAGTAACTTAGTAACCCTAAACCTTGACGTAACCGCTGAACCCGCTCGCTTGACCCATTGTGCAATATGTCATCTTCCTTTTTTTTTCTTTATCTATTTCTTTTTTTGTTCATTCTTGCAGCTAGCTCTCCTATATCATGTAGCCCTAACGCTCTCTCAGCCTTTTTTTTACATACCCAAGCTCACAAATGTTTACTATTGGTCAGTGTTGCTCTGATTGACAGGCAAAAGAGTAACACCTTCCCTACTGCACAAAAAGCACAGACAAAACTGCTTACTCAGACTTTTGGTGTGATGTAGCTGTGCAATATTATAACTCGTGGCCTTCTTGTTCTTGTTTTCCCGTGTTCACGTCATAAATTTATCGTGATCTCGACATAAACATTGTTTCTTACTACTTAATTTTTCTGGGTATTTGGCGTAAGAGCATGGCATTATTTATCCATGATGCTGCTTTTAAAACATGCTAAAAACACAGAAACGTTAATAAGAATAGCATTTATGTCACGTAGGCATTACAACACAGTGAAAATTCTTTTCTTCTGGGAAAGCTGGAGTCAGAGCACAGTGTCAGCCATGATACAGCACCCCTGGAGCACAGACGGTTGAATGCCTTGCTCAAGGGCCCAAAAGTAGCAGCGTGGCTAAACCTGGGCTTGAACCCATGAACTTCTGGTCAGTAACACAGCAGCACCTTAACCACTGAGCTCCCACTCCCCATTAATTACTGATCACGAACCATATTATGGTGCTGGCATGTGGATATGATGCTGTATTTAGAACATTCCTCTTGATTAGATCTCAATGTTTCTATGTATTTAGCATTAGAGTAGGTTCTAGATTCAGCATCATTGCAGCACCATGGATAGTAACCATTATCACATGCCCGCTGCTACACACGGTTACGGGTATTATCCATAATATACAAATCCACAGAAAAATTATTCAATACTATTCACGAGGAAGCAATGTCAGAATGTCAGAAAATTCAGAAAATGAAGTCATTATAACGAGAAAACAATTTTTGTCAGGCCAAAATTACGAGAAAACAAGAAAAAAAAATACTGTAATGCGTGGCCTCTTAGGACTTCTGTACAAAAGGTTGTTTAAAAAAAAAAAAAACACTTTTTTTCTTTTTTTTTTTTTTTTATTATACATTTTCCCATAGCTCTTTCTTGGCGGTAAAGAAACAGTAAGCCGTACCAAACCTAACAGAAAAGAAAGGCCTTAACTACCATCCTATTTTACATCAAGTTTCTCTTTTCTATTAATACGTATTACTTCATATTAACCGCAATTCATTTACTTAGTTTATAATAGTGAATGCTGTACAATCTGCCTTTTAATGGAAGGCTTTTATGCAAGTAACTGACTCCAGCTGAGCACAAAAGGGACCATGTCAGCTCCTCTGCTGATCTCAAGTGGAAGTGAAGGACGTTCATTCACAGCGGTTGTTAGCTCATTTTGTTTACTCTCGTTGCAAAAGTTCACTGAAAATACCACAAACCCCCTCATTCTATTCCTTTCGCTGCATTTCATACCAAATATTTAAACTCAGCGCCAGGTACAATATATGTCTGAGATTCGATTTCAGCATTTCTTGTGCATAAAGTCTTCATTATTTTAATTTTTTTTGGATGAAACATTTTGCCAATTCATTCAATACATATTGTGTTGTTTAAATGCGGATACAATTTTTTTATAAATAACAATGCGACTAACAGTGGATCCAATGCCTCTGTTGGGAATTTAACACATCCACACACTTATTCAGTGGTTAAGGTCCGGGGTTCAAGCCCTGGTATTGCCAAGCTGCCACTCTTGGGCGCTTGAGCAAGGCCCTTAAACCTCTATGCTCCCGGGGGTGCTGTATCATGGCTGACCCTATGTTCTGTCCCCAGCCCACAAACAAGCTGGGATATGCGGGAAAAATATGATTTCACTGTGCTATAATGTATATTTAACAAACAAAGACTATTCTATTCTATTCTATTCTATTCTATTCTATTCTATTCTATTCTATTCTATTCAGCTACCACTCACAGCAATTAAGCACAGGTAGGACACCTCCTGCTGTATTATGGAAGGCAGAAGGAAACCCACACAGACACTGGGAGAATACGAAAGACTTCATACCGACAGAAATGCAAGCTCAGGATCAAACAGAAAATTCTGGAGCTGTGAGCAGCAACGCTCTCGTCTAACCGCCAGAAATGTCATTTCATTTTGAATTTCAGAAAGCAAATGTAACCACTGATCCCATTCATTCAAACAAGACAGTACTGCCTTTTTCTACTTGGACAGAAATGGCACATAGCAGCAGAGGACTGTCAAAGCTTGAGAGCTGTACCGTGCAAAATCCTGACACATGAATGGGAAATGACTGAAGTCTAGTTAGGAAACACCAGGCAGCAGTCATTTTTGGTTATTTCTACCCACAGTCATTGTGTTTCTCACACCAGGTTGGGTACATGACCAAATGGAGCTCACAGCTTTCATTCACTTAAAGGTAGACTCTCAGGTTGCTTATATATATATATATATATATATTATATATATATATATATATGTTCCATCCTGATAATATAATTGTTCAAATTTTTTTTTTCTACACTCAGTACACCATAATGACAAGATTCAGTATTCAACAAAACATTTGAAAATGAGCTCAAGTGCCTCTCATTTCTCTTGATCATTAATTAGGTGTTCCTACACCCTGCTAAGAGGTCACCTGTGGTAAATTAATTGGATTGGACATGATTTGGAAAGGCACACTTCTCTCTATGTAGAAGAGATGACAGTACATATCAGAGCCATGAGGTCAATGGAACTGCCTGCAGAGCACAGAAACATGATTGTTGCAGGACACAGATCTGGGGAAGGCTATGAAAAAAAAGGCTGCTGCACTGAAGATTCCCAAGAGCATTCATCATTCTCAAATAGAAGAGCACAACCAAGACTTTTTGAGAGCTGGGCACCCGATCAAACTGAGCAATCGGGGAGAAGGGCCTTAGTAAGAATGTGACCAAGAACCCGATGGTCACTCTGACTGTGATCTAGAGATCCTGTTTGGAGATGGGACAGAAGTTTTAGCAGGACAATCATCATTGCAGCCCACTACCAATCTGTGCTTTATGGCAAAGTGGCTAGACAGAAGCCTCTCCTCAGGCTTGCAGACTGTGTAGAACAAGATTCTCTCATGTGATGAAACCAAGATTAAACTGTTTGCCTCAGTTCTTAATGTTATATCTGGAGGAAAGGAGGCACCGCTCATCACCTGCATAAAACCATCTCAGTGGTGGCAGTATCATGTTTTGGGGGGTGTTTTTCTGCAGCAGGGACTGGGAAACTAGTCAGGGTTGAGGGAAAACTGAATTGCGCAAAGTACAAAGATATCCAAGTGCACAGGACCTCAGTCTGGGCCAAAGGTTCACCTTCCTACATGACAAGGACCCTAAGCACCCAGACAAAAAAAACAGTAGTGGAGGGACAACTCTGTCCTAGATTGGCCCAGCCAGAGCCCTGAATTAAACCCTATTGAACATCTCAGGAGAGACATGAAAGTGGCTGTCCACCGAAGGTTCTCATCCAACCTGACCAAGCCTGTGCATTTTTGATTAACCCTGATAGATTAAGCACATCATTTTACCAACAATGGGTATTTTGTTTCCTAGAAATCTTCAGCTTCATATTTCTATCTGAACCTGATTGCAGATGTTTTTATATTAAATGGTTAGAAAGAAACAAATAAGCAATTGAGTACATGCTTCACTGTAACAGTACATGTTTAAGTATTGAGTACTTCTAGTAGTTAAGAACTAAAATGTTCAACTTTTACCTGATAAATAAAAAGTCTAAACATTGTATTCAATTTTTGTTTTAAATAAAGCACACCTCTGCTGCCGAATCCTTACTTACACTTTAAACCCCAAAAGAAATACAAAAAATTTCCCTAACTCCCTCACAGGGACAGGAAACAAAGACACACCCAACAGAACTGGAGTCTTGGGGTGGCACCTGCACACATGATACAAAATACAATACAACGCATACAAATACAATACAACCCGCAAAATCCCGCAGGTTCTAACTGTTACTACAAAGTTGGAGGAGGTTGTATAAGATGTCTTTGAATTACTTGATATAGAAGACCCAAACCTGTTCCAGCTTGACAATATATAACCCTTTGCATAAAGTGAGAATGATGAAGATTTACTTGTGTTGTAGGCCTCCTTACCCTGCTAATGTTACTAATGCCCTTGTGGCTGAATGGTCACCAATTTCCACAAGCACAGTCCAAAAAAATCTAGATAAACATCTTCCCAGAAGAGGTTATTATAACAGCAAATGGGGAATAAAAGTTAAGTGGGATGCTGAAAAATCACAATATCAGTGGGGTGTTCAATAGGGTTGAGGTCAGAACTTTATAACAGGCCACTCAAGATCTTTCACTCCAACCCATGTAAAGCATATCTTCATAGAGCTGGCTTTGTGCACAGGGGCACTGTCATGCTAAAACATGGTCTCCGAGCTCAAATGAAGAGAAAATGTAATATCACTTTATATAGAAACATTCTATACAGTATAACTTCAACCTTATGGGGAAGAGACACATATGGCTGGAATAGTCAAGTGTCCCAATACATTTATCCGTATAGTCTGTATATTGGTTAACAGATGTTTTCATTGAAGTAAAAAATGTTTAAATGTTCCTAGGCAGGTTTTAGTAGTGGCTTGGAAATGATAAGACTTATTGAACCATACATTCTGTAATTGACATTAATTCAATTATTCCTAACGGCTTAAATAAAATTAAGCGACCAAATAAAGCATGTCACTTTGTTCAGTGATGGAGTCACACAACCCCCACCTAACCCCCCGCACCGACACTACCGCACCTGCACATATCACCTGCAGCTGACTTTTTGTAATCTGAGAAAACGTGCGTAGGACAGAACCCTCACTGTAGTCTTCTACCAACTACTTCTTATTACATCCTGCCAATCAAACGTGTGCTCGTCTTTACCTGTCGAGCAGATCGCAGCTTTTTATTACATGACTTGGGACGATTATACTGTTAAATGTCATAGGTTTAGTGCAAATCCTAGGGCCAGTCTGGTATAAAGTGCAGGAAATAGAGCATTATATGTTCTCCTAAACCTTAGGCTCAAGTATATTTTAGGAAACTTCAGAAAGAAGCAATAATTCTGATATCATTTCAGTTAGGATTAATGTATAGTCATATTAAGACTCAAATTATATCAGTTGCAATGTTTTTATATTTAGTATATTGTAAAAATATATTGGGTTGTATACACATCATGCTTATATACCCCTAAAAGCTATATTTCAATCTTTCAAGTCACCATTTGGTGAAAAGTGGATGCTCGAGGATTGAGATGTTGGACTTCTTATCAGAAGGTTGTGAGTTTAAATCCCAGCATCAATCAATTGACTCAATTGTAATTTTTGACAGATTCTAAGGGTGTAACTTTTTACCACTAAAAATAATGAAATTAGATTTTTTTATAAGATAATTTATTTAGATTAAACCAATTTGCATAAGCAATTATACCATCATTTGCACTCTTGGTCAATGAATTCAAATTTGCAGATGAGCTGGCCAGAATTTTTCTCAACAGGATTTGGAAAGTAAAGACTGCTATGAAATAAATGCAGCCCTTCTGAGACATTTTATATCCTCACACGGAGCATAATCCCTAGTTATGAATATATAATTTCTGATGATGACCTCACACAATAAACATGACATGAAAAATGATTAACCTTACACAGTAAACATGACATGAGCTGGGACTTTTATTTTTAGTTCACACTTGTCAAAATGCAGAAAAATATAATAGCTCTGCAGTCACATGAGTCCAAACGAGTTATTCAACAGCATTTATTAAGTCTCGGTACATTTGTAAACCATCAGGGACCGGTAATTGACTCTTGATGCTTTCACTTATGAGGAGAGCCTGAGAATTACACAGGAGGCAGAAGCAACAAATTAATAAATATACTTTTATGATGGATGTCTGTGTTTCGTCTATTTTTAAAGCCCATTGGCAAACACAGGCTTTCACATAATTAACCTTTAGTCAAGTTAAACGCTGGTAGTTTTATCCATTGGTGTGAATCATTTGGATTTGTAAGATCATACACAAATATATGCCCAAATCTTTCTGTTTTTATTGAATTCTCTTTAATTCATGTAGACCGGCTTCACGGAAAAAACACATAGGGATTCGAGCAAATGCAAGCACAACGGGATCACTACATACTTCTGATTTCCCCTTCTTTTTCAATTATGACTCTCCCTGGTGTAATCCTGAACCTGGGTTACTGTCTGTGCGTAGCAGTGGCTACGAGATTTCAGTTTTCCTCCGAAAACATGCAGGTAAGTAGACAGGAATAGCATGAACATCAATTTATTTTTTTGTACCTGTGAATGAGTGTGTGCATTTGGGTGTACATCATGTTCTGCACACAGGATGTGTGTATGCCATCACACACCCAGTGTTGCAGTGGACCTTGACAGTGTTTCCAGTGTTCATTGTTCCTACACAGTTTATTTTCCTGCACTGTGTCCAGCGTTTCTGCAATGTCCCCAGGGTTCCTGAACCGCTGCCTCCTAAGCCTGCCAGTTAGAACAGAGACCTGACAAAGAGACAAAGACAGTGGAGAATACGCAATAGAAAATTCAAATGAAGGCATTTTTCGTGCGTCCGCTCATACAGGTGTCCTTCGTAGCAAAATAGCAAAGCCAGATGCATTAGATCCTTAATTACTGAAAAACTGGCTGAGTCACAGGACGGAAACAGTCGGCCTAAATCCGTCTCAGCCTTTACCATCGTAACAGTCAATATTTGCAAAGTAGCAATTCCCTCACCTGCCTTTTATCAACGTAGCAGAAATGCTGGAGACACGGATAATAAACAACTGTGCCAGACTGATTGTAATAATAGCCATGCACTGCTGCAGGGGTTGGGTTTTATTTGAAATGGTTTGTGGATGTGGTGGCTTGGAGAGTGCACGTGGGTGGCAGCAGCACTCCGCCACATTTACCAGGTTTGGGGGGGGTGTTAGAGGTAGCCTGGGGAAATTAGAATAGATGTGCTCATCACAGCACCTCCACCAATGCAGTAATGCCACCGTCCTCTCTAGGCAATTAGTTAATCGTGTTTTAATGTTAAGCCCATAGCAACAGATGAGAGCACTCTTTTCTGCCGGGGTTAATGTGCTCATCAGACTAGCACTGGCGCACACACACACACACACACACACACACACACACACACACACACACACACACACTATACAATATCTATCTATCTATCTATCTATCTATCTATCTATCTATCTATCTATCTATCTATCTATCTGTCTATCTGTCTGTCTGTCTGTCTGTCTGTCTGTCTGTCTGTCTGTCTGTCTGTCTGTGTTTGTTTGTTTGTTTGAGACATTCAATCTCCATCCCCTTGCATTGCAGATCTTCCACTCCATCCCATGTAAACCATATATTCATGAAGCTGGCTTTGTGCCCAGGGGCATTGCCATCTTGTAAAAGGTTTGGGTCTCCTAGTTCAAGTACAAATCCGCATCCAGAGACATCCTATATAATTGTGTGCCACCAACTTCCTTGTAACAGCTTGAGAAAAATGATATACAGCTGGAAAAGTCAAAATACTTTTGTCCATACCGTGTATATATACACCCAGAGAGAAAGAAAGAGTAATAACCCAACTGCACTATGGACCAATTTATCTGTGTACAACTTTACACACAAAACAGATCTATTTTTCCACCTCCATGGTGATGCGTCACGCACGCAAATTGCAGAAATAAACTTCCTCTTGCACTCCTGGGATTTTTCCATAACTGTTCCCTTCTTGCCCTGACCAAGTCATTTCATTGTGACTGATTTTCCCCCGACGATGTGAGCTAAGTGCTGCACGCTTTTACCCTCCATGTCTTTGACTCAATCTGTTTTTTTCTTCTTTTTTTTTTTCCAAGCAGTACAAAGCATGCGATTGTCCATCTATTAATTTTAATGCGTCCTCACGTCACTTACATTACTTTAAGGAGCTTTTGCCGCTTTTTACGAGTGGAAGGAGTGCGTTACCATAGCTCTCTGCAAGTTTCCAGGGAAACAGATAGGGGCAGGTGGAAACCAATTTCACATCCAATAATTATGATGAAGCAGCAGGCAATAACAGGGGTCGGGGGGTGTGGCCCTACAGGTGGCCCTTTTGGAAATAAGCAATGCCACTCAAGCTAGACCCCAGAACAAATCTCTGAGATGTCTTTCACTTTGATGCAATCCACATCGATCCTATTTATTTCAAATGGTCATTTCCATGTTGCAGGCGTCATAACCAAATATTTTACTATGCTTCACTTTTTTTTTATTATACAGTTCTTTTCATAACCTAGTATCTGGGTTGAGCAGAGGGAAGTGAAAGCTCAGTCGATAAGATGTTGGACTTTTGATTGGAAGGTCTGAGCTTAAATCCCAGCACCACCAATCTACCACTGTTGGGCAGTCGCTCTGTATGAGGATGTCTGCCAAGTGCCATAAATCTAAACTGTTGTCAGTTTTAGGCTAGTGATATAACTGGTTTGGTGCACAACAGGGGAAGTGATAGCTTTGTGGTTTAGGTGTAAGACTTTGGATCTGAAGGTTGTGAGTTCAAATCCCAGCTACACCAAGCAAGGCCCTAAACCCCGTAACTGCTCTGTTGTATGACTGAGAAAATACATGAGTCACTCTGGATAAGGATGTCTGGCAGATGCTGCCAATGTAAATGTTCTCAGGTTGCTGGTTTTCTATCTCCTTATTAAAATTAGCATTGGCCGACTTATGTCATTAGCTGTGGATGTTACCGGAATGTACTTATGTAATGTATTCATTGCTAGCTAGGCAGCACCTGGCTTTACCTGGTCAATCACCATATATGAGGAGAGTGGTAGCTCAGTGGTTAAGGTGCTGGGTTGCTGATCAGAAGGTTGGTGGTTCAAGCCCTGATTTTGCCAAGCTGCTTTTGTTGGGCCCGTGAGCAAGGCCCTTAACCCCTCTGTGCTATCAATCTGTCGGACTCTATGGATGTAACCATGCAGTGAAATACAAACATTTGTCTGATTTGAGCGTTTCCAAACCCAAAACCTTAAGCTGCTAAGTAGTTTAAGAAGACACAGATAGCTAGCACTACTTAGAGAACAACAATGTACACAGTCTAAAAAGGGATTCTGCACAAACATCTCAAAAGTGATGGTATGCAGCACCTCTCAACTTCCTCCATCACTGTGACATATTTATCCAGTGGATACACTTCCATGGACACTTAATGTCATGTCAGGTTAATGACACCACAGGTATGAGCCTGGGGTACAATTAAAGAAGCATCTTATGTGGTGAAAGGTCTTCATGACTGAACAACAGGTTCAGTCCATAAGTCCATTTTCCACTGAAAGAATTGTGTTGCCTTGTTCTCTGCACATACTTGCAATCGAAGTAAAAAAATTTGACTTTTCCGGTATTCTTTACTGTAGATTCCTCAAACAGAACCAAATCCATTCTCCTGCAGTCTCCAATGATGTAAATGTAGTGATGACGCAATGCATTCATGACTAATCAATTTCAATTATGTTGTTGGTTATGCAGACTCATGTTGTAGACCATGTTCAGTCTCCTTTTGAACTATAAAAACATTCATTGATGGAATATTTTACAGTATGGCACAATATTGCAAAGAGAAAAAAACTTTCATATCCCAAACTAATAAAATAGTATTATAATTTTTTTTTTTCCTAATGGTGTCATAATGCATACAATAAAGGGACAATGTTCAATATGTGCGTGTGCGCGCGTGCGTGCGTGCGTGCGAGCGTACGTTATATTTTATACAAGGATTCTAACAACGCCAGAGCGCGTGCTGTTACAGTAAACCTCAGACTGTAATATCCTGCATGTGTTAATTAGATTATTGGAAAAAAATGTATTGCATTATATGTTTTGACATTGTTTTTTGTAATGCATCTTATCCACAAAACCCAGTAAACCTGTTTTGGTGCTTCACGCGCACGGAGTTTGCACGGGTATTCCGTCTGATGCCGTGGCTGTGATTAACTACCTGACTTGGTGAATTCCTTGCCGTTCTGGACAGCTCGCGCGCGCCTACGCGCCGCTCCGATTGGCTGGCCCGGGCACGCGCTGTAGGTCCGCTCCGAGATAAAAGCGCGGAGCCGGCGCGCGCGGTGCGGCAATTCGGACTGCGCGCAAAAGGATTAAAACGCGCTGGGAAAAAAAAAGTCGAGATTAAAAAAGTGATTGTTTAATCATTTATTTATTTATTTATTTGTCATATCTGCAGGAGTTCGTGCCAAGTTCCTCGCAGCTGCTCAACAGGTAGGATGTTTAATAGAAAAAACAAAACAAATGCAATGCATGCGTGCAAACGGGGCTACAAAACATGCTGAGTAAAAGATAATGCAGTACAAAACAAGTTTCCAAAAGAGACTGCATTTGAGTAAAAATTGATAACATGGACTATTTGTGGAAAATGTTAGTAAAATGTTTTACACATTTTCCTGTGCAAATGTTTCTATCAGTAACAAGAAGCAACAAGTAAATAGATTAATTAAAGAAAAAATTCAACAATTCTGATGCTTTATGCCTCAGGGAGTGAAAGATGGAAAGACTACGGATAATAAGAGGAAAAGTATGAAGGCTTTGTTCAATATCTACAGTAATAACCACATTTATGGGATTTTACCAGAATGGTTTGTGGGTTCAAAGAAAAAGAAATGAGAAAAAAAAATGTTCTAAGGTTCAGTTTTACTGATGGACTAATTGACTTAAAACTTTTAAAGGTCCAAATGGCCAGAAAAATTGAAAGCATTTATTTAAAAAGGGGCACTGCATATTGGTGTCAAAATAGATATCAAAAGAGCACCGGGGTCCCTGCCTTATGAATATTTATTTGTCTGTATGTTTGTTTGATTGCTTGTTTGCATACCAGGAGTCCGAACACATTATTATTTTTTTGCTATTGTGCTATTGTGACATTCTTTAGGGATCCTGTGGTGTTTCTGACTATTCAAAGCTTTAAATATGCCTCCAAGAGCATTTGTCTACAATTAAGCTAATGAATAAACACACAAATAAACAAACAAACAAACAAATTAACAAATATATACATAAATGATGCTTTCGAAAGCCAAAGGCTGATGTATTTTCTTACTATTTGAACCCTTGACAGTGAACCTTCCTGGACCCCTGGATAAAAATGTCAGGGCTTAAGGAACCCTAATGTCTGAAAAAAACCCTAAATGTTCCTTGTGAAACCTTCACTATTAGAGTGTTCCACAATATTACGTAGGTTGATTAATGCTCTCTATATATAAGACCTTATCACTTTTTTAAATTTACATAAAAGTTGACAATCCAAAATAGTACTACAAAAGTCATGGTCCATGTAGTAGTGAATTTTTTATAATAATATAGCCTGAAATTATTTTCTGTAAACAAAAGAAAAATGTGTGGTGATGTGAATAAATGTTAGATATGTATCTATGTAACACTTCTGATTCTGATGAAGAGAAGTTCAGATGCACCACAACAAGGGCATCCCACATGCCGAAGCGTAGCATCGTGAAAGTTCTCAGAATTCACAACAATTTAATTTTCACCAGTTCCAGGCTTCAGGAAAGCTTTTAGGAGTGTGGGAGTACTTGAACCAGTTTGTGTTAGTATATAGCAACATAAAATGGCACTGCCAAAGTAAAATACAACCGAGTAGGTGTGAGTTGGAGCTCCTGTTGCTGATCAGTGTGTTTAAAATAGATGATGATAAAACTATTGTGTCAATATTGTCATTAACAGAGAATGTAATCATGATCTTCATGATTTCCCTGTGTGCATATTCAGGGTTTGTTTCCGGCTTTAATTTCTTCTCAAGAGAGTATGTGGCTCCTGGAGAAGATCCGTGGCTCTGTGGAAGGCAACGTGTTCCGTCATCGTGACTCGTCTGACAACCAGTCCAAAGGGCCCACACACAGCAATGTGCTCACGCCTGATAAGATCCCTGACTTCTTCATACCGCCCAAGTTGGTGTGCTGCCCCCCAGAGTCAGAAACTCCTGAGATGAACCCGAAGAATGGGCTACACTCCTCCACATCTGAGCAGACCATCTGCAACAAGACTCCTCAGGGTGGCTCGCGCAGCCCCCGCCTCATCTGCAAGCTCACCGGGGACACCAAGAACCTCCTCAGGTCTGCCAACCGCCACATTATCCAGATTGAGAGTGCAGATGAATTATCAGCAGGAGACATCACCACCAACGCTGACCCTCAGTCCCAAACAGCCATGTCCTTGCCTTATGTACCCAAAGCGCAGACCTCCTATGGCTTCACCACGCTGATGGAGAGTCCTCACACACGGCGCAAGGAGTCACTATTTCACAGCGACCCAACCAGCCCGCTTACGTCCCCCAATTCTCAACGCAAGACACAAGCCAACAGTAACCATCTTAACCCAGGTGACTGCAATACCTCACACTCTAACCCGTATCGATACTTTAGCGGAGGTGAGAGTGACACATGCTCTTCGGCAGAGTCGTCACCATTCGGCTCGCCCTTGCTCTCAAGGTCGGCCTCGCTTCTCAGAATGTTCACCCACGAGACCCAGGCCAAAGTATCACGAGCGAAGCGCTCATTCGCACGCCACAGCTCGCTCTCAACAGACGACTGCAGCTCGGTGGAGACCAGCCCCAACATCCAGAGGCGCTTCAGATGTCCGCCGTCACCCGCATTCGGAAGGCACAAAACGGGTGCCAACATTGACCGCCTCACCCAGCACACCGTCAAACTGCACAAAGGTGGGACACTCCGTCTTTGCACGGACTACGACACAGAATCGGCGCGGCTTCGGGTGCGCGTACTTGCTGCGGAAGACCTTTACGACAAGCAGATCGACGTGAAAAGCATCAACTGCTGTGTGGCACTCTACCTGAACCCAGGCAAGCTCCAGAAGCAGCGAAGCAACATCATCAAAAACAGCCGCAACCCCGTCTTCAACGAGGACTTCTTCTTTGATTCCTTGCCAGCCGCACAGGTCAAGAACCTGGCGATAAAGATGAAGGTGGTAAACAAAGGCACCAGTCTGAAACGGGACACGCTGCTTGGGGAGAGGGAGGTGCCCCTTAAAGATCTGCTGCCTGGCATTTAGTTTTCAAGCGTGACAGAAACAGGAAGTACACTCCTGACTGGACTGAACCCAGAGCAAACAAAGTGTCCACTGTAATGTTGTTTTTTCTTCTTTCGTCCTGCTGTAAGAGGTGACCTTTAAAGTTTGAAGATTGAAAGAGCATTATTGACAAGGGTTCTGTTTGTGCACATGTTCCGTGTGTATGATTAGGGTGTGACAGTATTTGAACTGTACATAATGCTTGCTGTAAGTGTCCTTTCCAAAGTGTATGTGTGTGTGTGTGTGTCTGGCTCACTATGGCAACACCATGTCTTTAGAAGCCAGCGAACATCTGTACAGCTGGTGATGCAGATGCTCTGCACTGTGCACATGTACAAAGAGGCTTTGAAGTGCCACAATGACAAATGAAAATGCATGCTTCATATTGGGCTTGAAATTTGGAAAACTTGTGAGCGTGATGAAGACTTCTCAATTCGCATTTACTGCACTACCAGACTTGACCTGTAAGCCTTTTCTTCAATCACTGGAGCATGTGAGTGATCATCTCATTGAAATATTCTTGAGTATTAGTCATTTTGGTTCTTTCGGTATAATTCCTCTTCTTTTCACCAAGAAATTTTGTGGGACAAATTCACCCTCCAGCCTTACAAACGAGAAAAGCTGCACATGTCGACCGATAGACCGCAAAACAGGCACCTGTCGATTCAAATGATTGTAAGTAATTGACGCTGTAAATGATAGCCTATCCATGCTTATGTGTGTATGACAGACATACGGTATACTTTTTTGGAGTATTTGCACAAATGTCTTGGCATGTTTGTTGAAATTGGTGTACACGGCTGCAACTAAATTGCACAGAAGAATTCCTAAGCTGTTTCCGTACCACTTGTTGAACACACTAACTGTAAAAGGACAGCAAATGGTGAACAATCTTTACTCATCTATGATCTATGTTTTTCAGTGTATCCAGTTCTAATTTCTTTATACAGATCATCTTAAAAGCATCAGCTTAATGGGCGGAAAAACTTGGGGACTTTGGAAGACTTCTTATTTTTCATTCACAGAGCTTTGAGATCTCTGTAATCCGAATTTACTAATGAAAGCAAAAGCCAGCGTTGACAGACCGCACGGTCGTCTTGTAAAGAATAGCACTTCTGGGTCGTTTAGGTTTACTCTTTTATATTGAATATCATCATTTTAGCTGGCAGGTTATATATAACTCCTAAGGGTATAGAGGTATTAGAGGTGTTGATACTGGATTGCTAGAGAGACAGAGGAAGAGGGAGAGGGAGAGAGAGAGAGAGAGAGAGAGAGAGAGAGAGAGAGAGAGAGATCTAGTGATCCATTGTCACCCAGTATTTTACATAAAGCTCAATAATTACACTCTATAGATTCTGCAGGGTCCTTTTGAAATGCACTTCTTGGGTTTTCTGGCAATTTTTAACTCCAATTCGTACTTCGACTGAGCAAATCATACATTCCCAGCTTTATTTCGAACACTCATTTGCCACAGGCAAATTGCAGGTATTAGATTCCCTATTGGCTTTACTTCAATGCCAGGGGACTGTGATTCTCTACATGAGCTGCAGAAGTACAATTACACAAGGGAGGAATGACATCTGACTGCTTGCAATCTCTCAAATTAAAAAAGCTGTAAGAAGACCCTGCACTCTCTAGTGGAAGTAAAAGAACCCCGTCGATATTCATTTCCCTATGCGTGTTTTCTGTCAACGATATCTAAAGTTTTGAGCGCTTGCTTTTTTTTTATTCTTCTTCCAAACAGACATATATACATATATATAAAATGAAGTGCCTATCCACTGAACTTGATGCCTGTCCTTCTGTCTGTCAAGACGTAGGCCTCTGTGTGCAACCTTCCTCCGCCCTTATTACTGTGTTCAGACGCATTTTCAACACTACCTTTATTATTGAAGTCCAAATAGATGTACTGTAATATTGTACCTTCGAGTTATACAGTGTGACTGTTTTCTATATTTTCTGACGCTGAAGATGGATATTGTTGGTCTGAGTGGGTGCGTTCGTCATTGTGGGCTTTCATTGTTTATTACACCAAATTCCGGCAGAGACCGAATTCCATACCCCCAACTCTGTTTTCTGAAACTGTTTTCCCTTTTATTACTTCTTTTCACTTTTGAATTGATCCTCCAAATCCAAAGTGAAACATAATATTGACCTGTCTATTTTTGGTGCCTCGTTCAATAAAAGTTGTGTAAATGGTGATTTTTATTGCTGTTTTTATTTCCCAACCTACACACTATTGAGAATATGTATCAATATCCTTTTCCCTGACAAAAATCTTTGAGAACTGATATTAAGAATAAGCATAGCTTGTTGGAAATTCCAAGGATGTGGTATTATAAATTCTAGGTATGGTGACATTATGCAAATGAATTTGGGTTCACAGAACTTCTGCAGGTATATGTGGTATAAATAAGGAGACTGAAACACTTATTGTGCTTTCTACATAGAAAATCATGAATATTTCAACTTTTAATGATCATTTTCTCATTATCTGGTGATGCTACACGAGATACAGTACATTTCTCAAACATTTAATTAAAACTCCGTTGCCTTCAAAGTATAATTTCATGCTGAAACACAGGAACTGTCATGAGGTCAGTGGTTTTTCATCAAGCATCTCAAGAATAACGGATAAACTGTCAGGTCTTCGTGTTAATACTTAAAGAACACTATACAGTATGATACAATTGAACTAAGTGAGCTACAGTGTAACAAGTGTGATGTCATCTATGGAGGTATTAACATGACATTAAAGCTGCTTTGGAAGCTGAACTGTATGAGCAAAGTGCACAGGTAAGGTGGTGAGACAGTAGTATAGTTAAAAAAACTAATTAAGCACCGCTGCATCGTTATTACAAGGTGAAGCAAGGAAAAATTCCCACTCTATATATAAATGATGTAACTGTTAATAAACTATAATTGACCAGCAATCTCAGCATTGCATTACAATATAAATGAATAAGTCCTTCAGAATGGAGCTTTCCTTTAAAATGAAATATATTATGGATAAGGTCTACATATAAATGTACGATTTGTAAGATTTAAAGTATCATTGGCTGCAAGGAATATAATCCATCACATACATATCATCCAAAAATACTTTAAAGCTGTTTTCATTGCCATCAGTAAACACATAATGCAGTATCAGGGATATTGAACCCTGCTAACAAACGCTACTGAATCAGTTTCACTGTGAAACTAATTAATGTACTATAAATACACACTAAATCTAAATGTGACTTTGGCCAGACCTCACCAACGAGCTCTCGTAACAATTAGCAGCTAGTTGTTAACCAGGTCAGCCAAACTTATCAACCAATTAAGACTGATCAGATGAACCACAGTACAGATGTCCCACTCCCACACTTATAACACTTTTGTGTTTCCTTACAGACAGAAATGACACAAGAAATTCAGCAATGAAAGCAACACATTTTGAATAAGAGCCTTTATTTGTCACATGTACATTACTGATCAGAAAGAAATTGTTCTTCCAATATCCCAGCTTGTTAGAGCACAAGGTCAGCCATGATGCAGCACCCCTGGAGCAGAGAATGTTAAGGGCCTTACTTGAGGGCCCAACAGAGGCAGGTTTGCAGTGCTGGGGACCTTTAGACCAGTAACTAAGAGCCTTAACTACTGAGATACCAGTATAACAAATGCTTTGGTTTCAAGTGTATTATTCTTAACAAACATGAAATTTAGTTATGTTGTTTTAAATAGTTACAAGTCAAAATTTGCCGTAGCACTTTAGCAAGCCAGCTCATAGTCAATAAACTGCTACACTGGTAGCATAAATAATGTACAAACTGATAAAAACAGATGAAATACTACATACTGGTGGTGATAATGTATATTTTGTATTATAAGGTGAAGAGGAACTGCTGCACAACACAAAGGTTAGAAAAATAAATGTGGGGTTTATTGTAATAAATAATTAGCTCCTGAAAACATTTCAGAATTCCTCATGCAAATCTTCTAGTTATTGAAATACAACCTACACACTAGATAATACTCGTAATTAGATGCAAAAATGTACATGCTGTGGTATACGGAAGAGGATAAACATTACGATTTTCCACTGGAGTTTCCATGGTAACCAAAGCTAAGACGTATAGTCCAGTTTGGCATCCAGTTGGTAAGATACGCATTTTCCAGCCCCCATGAAACAAGTTTTTTTTTTTCCATTCCTTTCTTTTTAATCTTCTCTACAACATGTCAGGACCTAAGCTCTTTGAGGGCAAATGCTGCCACACTTCTTCTTCTGCAGCCCATGAAACTATCAATATATCTTCTAAACCAGCAGTCACACAGATTTGCTAAGGGCCTGTTAAGGGAGAAATTGCTTTCCTACTCTAGCTTTTCTATACCCAGACCTGAGGATCTCTTTCTCAGCAGATGTTTAAGTTCAGAAAAAAAGTTAATCTGAGAGTACTCTTCTGTGTTTCTGTACTATGAAGACCTGCAACGTCCACCTCATTAAGGTAAAAAAACATCACAGCATCACAATAAATTTACTAGATTTTTTTGTATTTTACTTTTGATGTACCACTTATTAAGATTTTTTAAATCTTGATTTTGTTAAAATTTCTAATTTAAGATTAATGAAAAAATGAATTATTGAATTGGTTTATCCTGTTAACTGTGTTCACAACGTTACTGAAAGCGTGTTTCCCACCTACTGCTGGATCAGATCAATTCAGCACTTCATTTCATAAATCCACGATGGCACTAATAACATTATTTCCATTTATTTCCATGAATATTCACTAGTTGCTGACATATTTGTCATGGGCAGACAGTAAGCATAAGACCCTTAAAGACATTAAATCGGATGAAATAACCAAAATATCACTATGTTGTGGAATGAAACATTTTCAGCACCAGTTCCCCAAAATACTCTTTCTGTCAAAAACATTCCTATTCTAACACTCCAGCAAATGGTCTCCTCATTTCCCAAAAAATGGGTTTATGAGATTTTTAAAACACTGCATTGTGTTTTTATTGAAATTTTACACAGCATGCCAACTTGTTTGGAATTGGGATTGTATATTAAAATAGACATATTTTAAAAAATCTTACTCTCGGTTTTGGAATTTTATTCACACTTAGAGAGAGTTTTTGGAGCAGCAGAAACTTTTTGAAAATGCTCTCCCTAGTGAATCGTCTTCTTTTTTCGGCTTAGTGAATGCATTTAAAAATGCATTTTTATGTTGTATTTGCATTGATGGATGGATCTGAAAATATTGACAACATACGGATTACTAATGTTGTTTCAAGACCATTGATTCTTCATTATAATATCAATTCTACCACTTTATTTATTTAAGTTTTATATTTATACATTTATAATGAATAGGAACTATTTCTTCTTTTACTGTGATTTCAAACCGTCATCCAAAGCATTCTGTCAGCATTCTAACAGTCATATCTTGGTACCACTATTTCATCCTTCGACCGTTTTCTGTGGAAAAGCAGGAAAGTTGATTAGACAAAGAAGAAACAGGTTTAGAGGCATACGGTTTAGAAAATGTCAACTTTCCCTTTTTCATTTACAAAAAACTAATAAAAATAGGGAATCTAGAAACATGATGGGACAGATTGAATATGTTTTGTTTGGTGGAATATATTTTCTTCAAAGTTTGTTTAAAAAGTAATATTTTTTAATAAATAAATGTTGTCTATTTAATATAAGTGAGAACCCAACCCAATTTGCAGAGTGAAACAAAAAAACAAAGATCATTTAAAAAGATGGTGTATTAAGTTATGTGATGCAGTCATGTAGCCAATTGAATAAAAAAAAGTTTAATTAATGAATAGCCTTTATTTATCACATATACAATACAGCAAAGTGACATTCCTTTCTTTGCATATCCAAGCTTTTTTTTAAACATGGGGTCAGAGATGATGTATCGCCCCTAGAGCACAGAGGATTAAAGACAGGCTTGAACCCTGACCTTCTGATCAGTAACCCAGCAACAACTGTGCAACAACTGTGAATTAATTGCTACTAAAATTGAGGCCCATCAATCCTAGAAGCCAACAGTCTAATAATAAAACTGAAGTTAATGATAAACTTCTAAACATACAACATCTTCAAACTGAACCCTGTACCTTATATGTTCAATTGAAAGAGACAGAAAAATAACATTCATCAACTAAATAAATCAAACTAAAACTCATTAAACCATGTAGTTTAGAAGATTCGATCATCTGATAATCTGAGGCACATAGATTGGACCGGGAGTTGCATTAAGCTTCTTATTGAAATGGTTACTATCTTACTTAAAAGTTAAGTCTTTTCCTGTAATGACTGCCACCTCTGAAATGTTATTACGAGATCTACCACTATTGATCCTGGTGGCTTTGACTCTTTTAAACCAAATGGCGAAATGTTGCTATAGCAACCCAGGCACCATTGTCTTATGATGAACAGGATAAATATGGGGTTGCACAAGTTAAGTGAGGAATATTGTTTCAGATTTGTGCCGCAAACAGCTAAGGAGGAATCGACTTACAGCGCTGTCAAATCAGCTGCACTGAGAACGCAAGATTCCAGAAGGTTCCCCATATGGTAGCCTTCAAGCTATGACCCCTTCGTTGTGATTAGTCATCTTGCATTTCTCTTCTCTGGGGGACTTTTCAGATTTAAGAACGTTCTGTGCTGTTCGCTTTTGTCACGTTTAAACATGGTTTACTTGCTTTCAGAAATCCGTTTCAGCTTAATTCCATATTCATTCTTTTTTTGGTTTTTGAACATAATTTTTCTGACCAAAGATGCAAAAAAACTTTGGATGAATATGAATATAATGAATATATTAGATTTAATTGATTACTTGCAATTTCACTGATTGGTACTGATTACCAGACTCAGACTCGCACAAGAATAATTGAGATTTTGGTTGGATTTCATACACATTAAGATATGACTGTTAACTCCGCCCATTTTTCTAATCATGAATTTTAGGTGCTTTACATTTGTCACATGTACCTTTACAGCATAGTAAAATTTTTTCTTCACATCTCCCAGCAATTTTATAAAGCTTTGGTCAGAACACATGGTCTGCCATGTTACTGTTCCCCTGGAGGCACAAAGTTCCTGATCAAGGGTCCTAAGCGTGGCAGCTAGCCAATCCCAGGGCTTTAACCCACACATTCCAATAAGTACCCGAAAGCCTTAACCAATCAACTACTACCTCCCAAAATGTTAACAACTTTATTTTACAAGTCTCATAAATAATACGTTTAATTGAATTATATAAACCAGCGCTACGATATCTAACTAAAGTACAAACATATGATTGGGCATAGCCGTTATGTATGCATTATGTAAATGCTCAACAGCCGGTATTCTCTATTATGAGATCTGTCATAGGATGGATAAAAAAAAATGCTGTGGAGAATATTACAACCAAATAGTGGACTTTGATGTGGAACAGGAAAAGAACCCTGTATTAAAATGAAAAGGGTAATCATTTGCTGTGTCCCTTCTATTCAGCATGGAGTAGTGAGTGGTGTAGCTTTGGAAGTCTGGTTTGATTGGTGTGTGTGTGTGTGTGTGTGTGTGTGCATGTGTGTGTCCACTACTGAGAAGCCTTTGAGAATGCAGATGAAAGACTTCGCTTTGTTGATTCTGAGTATGGTTCAGTGAAGTTTGAATTTCAGACTGCTTTGTTTGTCCCGACGTGGTTTATAAGTGCAATAAAACATAAATTTGTTCCAGGGTTACTGTAACTTCCCCAGTTAGTTTAAAGTCCTGAATCCATTAAGACCGAATCCCATACACAACGACGATCTTAATCAGCTGCTCTAAAATGCATGAGTTGTCAGCTGATTATAGTTATCTATGGTATGTACAGTATAATCTGCATTATTATGTAGTATACTGTACATTGGTAATATTATGTGTTATGATCTGTGGCTGTGTGTGTAAATTAAAGTAATGATTCCAGAGGAAATAATAAACTTGCAAATGTCTGTGGGTTTTTTTTTTTGGGGTTTTTTTTTTTTTTTTTGGTCCTGACATACAGCCCAGTCAGTAAGCAATCTCTAAACATGTCTTTTTTTCTTTTGTGTTGCTGCCATAGCAACATGCAAAACTAGTTGTGGCTGTTTTATTTCCAATTTGGGCTCGCCAAACTCCCTAAATTGGCACCTTAGGAAAGCATCACAGCCCAGCAACAAGCTCGTCTTTGCAAAATTAAGAGATATCGAGGGAGACTTTTTATTTCTCAAAGGTATCCAGTAAAAAAACAATACTGGAATTTTATTCTACGATTGCCAGCCTTTTAAGAAAACAAAAGAAAAAAGCATGGATATTTCATTTGAACAGGACTTTATTTCCCTAGAAACACCGCATGGAAACAGGCGCATCACTTCCACACTCATTTTTCCTGTTGCTTTTCTCGCTTCCTAGTTCAAAGTCATGCAGTTTAATTTTTTTTTCTTTGTTTTGTTTTTTGTTTTTGTTTTTTTACTGATTTACACAAAAGTGTAGTGGTGTGTGTGTGGGAGGCCTGTACTGGCCAGTGTTTTTCTCCACATTTTTCATTGTCAGCTATCTGCATGCTCTCGAGGTTAGTCCACGGAAAGCACCAGATCAAAATACACAATGTGAGAAGGCATGATTATATTCAGCTTGAAATGCCACCTCTATTTTTTTATTCGATTTCAGTTTCTATCATACCAGTGACATCTAATCAGGGACTTTTGAACGATCGAGTCTGGGGTGAAATGGAGGTGAAAAAAAAAACCCAACATCTGGAGATCCAAAACTGTTGGATTAGTACCTTCAGTACAACAGAGCCCTGGTTACACAAAGTTCTATTTTCAAATTTGTTGTTACTCATTAACGTTTATTCATCACAAAGTATTTATTGATTTATTTTATTAAAGGACCACCGACAGTAGTTCTGACTGTAAATCAGAATCCTAAGTTTCTATTAATGTGCTTCAAGTCCTGATACATTTTTTTTGTTTGTTTCTATAGCAACAGCTAACTGAAAGGAATGATACTGTATGGTAGTCCTTATTAGCCCTAGGAGCAAATTTGAAACCTACTGTATATAATCAATACAAATGTTTTATTTAGCAAAGAAGGGGGGGAACTCATGAGAAAATGACTGTATTGCAGATGTTCCAGATGATTCATTATAAGTAGAATCTATAACTACTAACCCACCACTATGTCATTTGTGGTTTCCCCATACCAGTGTATCTCATCATTGTTTAATATTGCAAATTGGTCTGGTTAAATAGCAGCTGAAACTACAGGGTTTTAAGACCATAAGCAGGCAGTTCATCAATACAAATTATGGCTTAGAATGTTTGGTTACTGAAATCTTATTTACCCTAAGTTAATGAAATTAAAGTTACTGCAAATCCATGCATAAAAAATTACAACCTAAAAAAAAATAACCTACAAAAAAAAAAAAAAATATATATATATATAAATATAGATGTCACTACTACAGTTAATATTCCTTAAAAAAAGAACAAATATATATTTTCAATAGTTTTTGAAATAAAGACTAAATTAAGGCAAACATGTTACAGGGGTTCAAAAATAACACTTTCCACAGGTGCTGGAAAAACTCATTAAAATTCCTATTCTCAAAAGTATTTTTCAATTACAAAAATCCTGAAGATTATTGCTCAATTATAAACTGCTACATACTAATAAATTATGCCATATGTTAAAACACAATGTTTTTTCTTATTTAGTAAAATTATTATTCTAAATAGTCTGTGACATAAAAAGAATAAAGAAATAAGAGGAATAAAAATGAAAGAATATAAATAAAATCGTGAAAAATAATAGAATTTACAAGATTATAAAATATAATGTATTTGCCGTGAAATAAAATAAAATAGAATTTACAATAAAAAATTTAAGTGGAAATAATACATTTAGAAATAGAATAGAGAGTAAACATCAGTTACAGTACAATAGCAGTTTGGAAACACTTAGTCTTTTATAATTTTTAAGAGACTCATTCATATATATATTTTTTTATATGCAGCAAACCTGCTGTTTTACAGGTATGAAAATGTACTTTAACTAAAAAATATATATAAATGTACGAATATTAAACTTCATTTTCATTGAAAATCCTTACTTATAATGAATAACAGCTTTACACACCCCACGGTATGTGGACAGGTAATTTCTCCAAACATTCAGCTGAATACTTTGTTATGTCTCCTGTAAAGCTTATCAAAGATGTTTTTCACTAGTCTGAGGTTTTCTTTTTAAACCTGTAAACCAGCTCATCCTAAAGCAGTTCAATAGGATTTAGGTATAGTGACTGAGCAGGCCATTCTATGATGGATAACAGACAACTGTTTGCTTTCTAAATAACACTTTCCGAACTTGAACGTATGCTTCAGGTTGTGGACTTGTTGTGTTGTGAAGTACAGACGAAATTGTATGGTGTTCAGGTATGGAATAGTAGCCATGTTGCTTCAGTGTTCTTTTCACCGACAATATGTATCCAACATTCCCTGCTCCAAAACAACTCCAAAACATTGGCTTCCACCTCTAAGTTTGACTATGGGTGTGAGTCAGTCTGCTGTCCTCTTCTCTCCTGTTCTCCCTCTTACATAAGTTCCTTGGTTAAAGACAAAATTGTCATGTTTGGACTCATCTGTCCAGTCATTTACTGTCTAATTGTTGTGGGGTTTTTCGACTCTTTGACACTGTCAAGATCATGAACCATGGACTATGTTATCCAGCAGATACTGTACTTACATATCCAGTTTGCTTGTCACTAGCAGTTCCATGTCACATTGATGAGCACATGCATTTAAGTCTCACCTTGCACTTCTTTATCTCACATTTGTCCTTCCATGCTTCTCGTTGTTGTTTTGTTCAGGTTCAGGTTTTGATTTTCTTGTCTGTGGTTCATGTTATTCAGTGTTTCATTTCTTTGTTTGTACATTTTCAGTTTAATAAAAAATGATCTCCCTACTTCCACATTCCTTATATTACATGTTACATAAATACAATTTTATTTCATCTTTAAGATACATGTTTTTATGTGCATTTAAGAGATAAATGCAGTGGTATGGAGAGAATTATGGCATGCTAAATGAAGTCCTTTATGCACCATAAGTGTTTTTTTTTTTTTACCATTTGCCCTTTCAAAAAGACATTAAAATGTGAAATTAGAGGAGGTTTAATTACCCAGACTCTCCATAAAGCTAATACTCCACACTCTGGTAAATATGAATATTTTTTAGCTGGTTAATTAGGTTGGTAAGGAATAGATTTAATCTCTTATTTTAGGGGCTGAGGCATGACTTCTTGAGAGAACTTTGAGTCTATCGTCTGTCAGTCTGATGAAATTTCTCACTCCACGTGTAGCTTTGACATCGAAATGGTCGTTAATCGGATGAATTTAAAAAGGAATAGGCACCGAAAATCTCGTTATCTCGACGATCTTAAAGAAATGGATTTTAAAGAAGTCCTGCTCTACAGCTTGCTTGACTGGGAAGAAAGAAATGAGTAGATCTCAGCGCTAAGCCTTTGTTTAGTAGTCAGAAAAGGAAAATTTCTCTGAAATTAGTTTTTTTAAATATATAAATAAATACTTATGTTTTTAGCAACAAAAACGGGCAATAAATTCTGCGATTTATTATCCAATAAAAGCTTGTTTGAATGTTATCCACAAATGGAGCGGGATTCCATTTTCACGTTGTCATGGTGATGTGTAGAAGTAAACACCTGCGAGTAGTCATTAGAAGGTGGTGGGGTGCTGAACAGGAAATGCTTTAATTAGAGAGAAAAAAAAAGAACGGGAGAGCCGAAAAGGACTAAGCACTGTGTTACTTCAACCCCAATTAATGCACACACTCTATCCAAAAGAATTAAATCTCAGCTCGAAATTCCCCTCACTGGTGAGAGAGAAAGTCATTTGGCTGTACAGATGACTGCCTTTTTCAGCAGAAGCATCACTGCTAAGTGCATGTCTATGTTGATTGCGGGTTCGTGTGTAACCGTGGTGCTTAGTTCATACGCAACAGCGTCACAGCTCTAGTAACAATGAGTTCTCAGTTTTGCATGAGGTGTTAACAATAAAGTCTATAGGAAGCGAATGCTGTTTAATGAGCCAACATGTGATTATGGTTAGTTTTAATGTACTTAACAAAAGATTTGTTTAAAGAGAATTTGTAATGCTTTACATGCTAATAAAGGGAATTGTGTTGGTTTTAACAAAGACTTTAATGATCCGTGTAGGTCTTTACTTGTTATTTGTTGCCTAAATACTCTGCGTAGTAAATCCTATTAAGCACCAGATGAAAACATTTAGCAAGGTCACATGTTAATACCAACTGGTCACCAATAGAAACTATTTGGAGATCATTGCCCCAGGTTCAAATAAGATTCTACAACGAATTTCTTCGGTTTGATTTTAACAATTTAATGATGTACACAAACTTCATTATGGAAAAACATTGGGTAATGGTTTCATTTCCAGCAAAGACAATGAAAGAACATTACAGAAGATCTTTCCTACCAGTGACCATTAAAACACTATAACTCCTTCCTTATTAGTAGGGACCAGAGCTGACACAAGATGTCTTGTCTTGTCTTGTCTTGTCTTGTCTTGTCTGATCTGATCTTATTAGCTACAAGCCTATGGTTACTGGTATTTGTAGTAGGAACCACTGGAATATCTGTGATGCTTCCTATGTTTTCTGTTCAGTTTTTTCATTTGATGTTTAGTATACTTTGTGCTCTGACTGGACAAACTGTGCTTTGTCTAACAAATTAAAATTTCTCCACCGTAGGCCTTATCCTCATGAATGTGCAGCCTTTGTAGTCACTGATGATGATGATGATGATGATGATGATGATGTGTCAGCGACATGGCTGGGGAAAAGCAGTCAGCAGCAATGCACCAGAGATTTTGGATGTGTAATCACCTGACCCGACTGCTACAAAAATGCATGAATCTACAGCCTGGGCTAGAAAGAAATCAGGCCCAGTCCGACTTAAAGCCATTGAGTTTTTTGTTTGTTTTTGAATAATCTACAGCACTAAAATTAAAAGCATACTGAATCTTTGCTAACAGCATCCAATGATTTTTACTACCACTATAAGGATGAAGTATGAGATAAAACCCAAAACATTTCGGGGGTTAAACCAGAGCAGGATTAAAGGAATTAGGGCTTTTTCTTTTTCAGACTTGTAGTACGTGATCATCAATGTCTGATCGAGTACATGCTGCACTTATGGTGAGTGACTTGTTCCGCTCAGACGGGCGATGAATCAACCTGACAAACGCACATGCATGTCCTCCTTCAAATGCACTTCTGTTCACAGTGTGCTGCATGTGGACCCTACAATCGCGTTTTTCTCTCTGACTACAGTATGCTGTCTGCCAGTGTCATAGCTGTTTGTCTGAAAAAAAAAAAAACCCAATACTTCTGCAAGCTGTTCTGATGACAAATCATGACAAATTTGATTCATTTCACATTTTCTAAAGAAAAAAAACCCAACAAATGGAGAACCGAGTGCAGACATATTCATCAGTTTAATATTCATATTCATAAATTTTATGGAGTTCCACAGCCAGAAAGAAGCACATCTATGAAAAGGCAAGCTGCAATAGGAAAATAATCTGTGACTGGGTGGAGAAAAGTGAGGTTATTATAATAACAGTAATAACAGTAAATGGAGACTGAATATGTAATATGTTCACGAAGCACATACAGATATTATGGTCAGGTGTCCACAAACTTCTGTTCACACAGTGCATAGAGCTTAAACCAGAAACTTTGGTTTACTTTGTTTTACTCAGGAACTTGTTTGAAAAAAGTTATGTAATTTTTTTAAATCCTCACTTATCCATATCATGTTGCAACAAGGTTTACAACAACTCATTTGTAATTGTCTATTTATATTTAATTTCTATGTCATTTCTGTTCGTTTAGAAATCATTGTAGGGAAATCGATTGTATTTTGTAGTTATAAATGTTAGATTAAATGCTTTAGATTAAATGCTGTATGTATAAACCTAATAGTAAAAATAAAAAAAAATCACAACACACACTTTAAACCAGTAGTCTCCAACCCGGTAGCTCGCATAGAGTTTGTGAGTCAGCATCAAGCATATGTTATAAATAACCTCAATTCTGAGCCTTAATTTTCTTTAAATTGTTTTTATGTTTTATGATACATAAAATAAAAAAGGTTAACATTTCAGAAAACATTCAAAAACAAAGTCATATTTAATAATTTTGGTGTGTATGTGTGTATATATATATATAAGGGTCTGAAAGGGTCTGAATACTTATGTTCATGTGATATTTCAGGTTTTGTAATTGAAAACAAAATGTACGGCCAGTTCTAGAATTCTAGAGTGTAGATGAATGATTGTGGTATCAGGCTGCAACATAACAAACTTAAAAAAAGAAATATACAGGTTTTTTTATGATGGAGATGCGTTCCGATGACCCCATCGTAACTTGAAAATTCGAGACATGTCCTAGCCTCCTGGAGGAGTTGTAAAAAATGGTGATAAGTATGGCATAGTATACTGTAATTCGTTCATTCTGTTACAAATTACAGCAGATAATTTAGCAAAGCAGAGCAATTTACACTATCGTAATGGTTAAGTATATATACTCAAATATAAGTATATATAAATATATATAAAGTCAAATAAGACCTAAGCCAGGAAACCATTCTCTTGTCTAGCAAGGAGGATATTATGATCAATGGCTGCACAAGGCTGCAAAGGTTGAACATCACCTTTAGCTTCTTTCATCTTGGTGGTGTGTTTAGGGTTGTTTTTATGTTGGAAAACTGCTGTTCGGCCCAGTTTCTTAAGGAAGAGCATGATGTTTTGCTTCAGAATGTACTGAAGCCCTACTGACGACCTTTGGAATGAATTGAAACACCGACTGCAACCCAGGCCTCCTCACCCTTGTGGCTGATGAACAAAAATGTCCATAAGCACATTCCAAAATCTAGTGGAAAATCCTGAGTGGAGTGAATTATACGAGCAAACGGTGGCTAAATGTGGAATGCGATGCTCAAAAAGCACATACCACACTTATGACCAGGTGTCCACCAAAACCTTTGGCAATATAGTGTACATCAGTGGACCTGGCAACCGCATCTCAACCAATAAACAGTGTATTAATAATCTCTAATGTTCACTATCACCTATCTTCCTTCTTGTCATCTTCTACTAAATACCATCAGGTAAGTTGGTATATGCTCAATAGTGAATAAAAAATAAGACTGAATAATCCTTCACTTGTCAGGTATCAAACGAAAGCCAGATTTAGAGTTTCTGTTTTTAAACTCCTTGGCCTTTTCAAAAATACAGCAAGTGAGTGCGTAACTGTGGAGCTTTATTGACTTGGTATGATGACAGCGGACCAAGGAAAAAAAAAAAACGGAAGCTGAGAGAATTAAACACTGTTGCTATGGCTGCTGCAGATTGCCATATGTAAACTCTGCCACCTGGAAATCTAAAGATAACAATAACATCCGTTGACGACGAAAATAATTGATGGCAATATTCTAAGAAACATGCTGCGTGGGTGAAATGAATTGGACAATAATGCTTATTTTATTTGACCCCCTTAAAATAGACATTTTCCATTACATATTGTCAAGGCAAAACCTATTGGAAAGAAACTACCCTATGGTGACTGGATTTATTTGAATATGTGAGGCGTCATGGTCAAGTCGATGAAATCCGGTTTTAAATATAGAACAGTTTGAATCATACAAATGACTTAACAGAAAATATTAATGCTTTTTTTTCCTGATCCGCTCATATTATTGCATTTTGGAAACCAGTTAATGAACTTTGGCTGACTTGTGTGGAGATCTAAATGCAGCCAGGCCTTAAAGGAAGAAAGTAAAATTACACACAGTAGAGTGCTGTGTAGAAATGAGGATTATAATCATTTTTCCCTCAAATTTCAAAGTGTTTTAAATTATTAGCTTCTAATCTTGCGCTCACACTTGCTACTACACAGAATCCTTGTTCTATCCCAGACAGAATAATATGCAAGTAACAAATTCGTCTTCGCAGTCATTATGAATTCGGGAACTACACCATATGGACAAAAGTTTGTGGACACTGGATCTTATGATTCTGTATGATTTCTGAACATCCCATTCTATATTTAGTCAATATTTGCTTAATAACCTCCACTCTTCATTTTAATTCATTGAATGTGTTCATAGGTGTGTTGAGGTCAGAGCTCCATATCTTCCGGGTGATGGCTTTGTGAACAGGGTGTGCATTAATATGCTGGACCAGGTTTGGGAATCCTAGTTCAAGTGAAGGGAAAAATTTCCGCTACATTCAAAATGCCTCCAACTTTTGAAAAAAACAACAAATGAGTGAAAAGTCAGGTGTCCCAATAGTTTTGTTCATATAAATTCAATAAACTTTCTTTCTTTCGGCTTCTCCCATTAGGGGTCTCCACAGCGGATCATCCGTATTCGTAATCCGCATCTTCGATTTGGCACATGTTTTTACGCTGGATGCCCTTCCTAACGCAACCCTCCCCATTTATCCGGGCTTGGGAGCGGCTCAAAGAGTGCACTGGCTTGTGTAACCCTAATGCTCCGGGTTGGTTCCCTGACCGGGAATCGAAGTAAATGATGAAAACAAAATGTGTGCAAAACAAGAACTAAAACAGGAAGAAGGTTATAGAAAAATCAAGCTACAGGAATGTATCTAATACAGAACAAATGCTTTGTTGCTCCAGCTGCACCCTAGCGAGGTACAGCAATGTATGTACCTCTAAACATTGTTTGTACCTCTAAAAGAACATTTATGCACCCCTAGTGACAGAAATGTACCTTTGTGTCCTGGTGTGGTTTAAAATGACATCCAAATTGTTTTTCATAGCATTTTAATGATGTACCACTAAACAGATTTGTCCTTAAAATGTACACTTGCATAGGGCGATGTAATGCATAAATGTTCCTTTATAGGTACAAATAAAAACGTACAGAAATGTGTCAATGTTCAGAGGTACATTGCAGTACCCGGCTAAGAACAACGCATGTGAACTCTTTCAGTTATATTCCAGTCTTTGTTAATTAGGACAGCCCTACACACTGTCCTAATGTCTGACAGGAATAGGTCTGACAGGTAATGACAGGAATGTGTAGCCGTTTTTCATTTCAGTATATAAAAGATTTTCTTTTTTCAGGTCAAGCCATAACTGCTGAAATAGGTCTGGACAAAGCATACATTTTCTTCTTGTTTAACTATTCTGTTCAAAAATTATTTGCATGTTTTGGTTCCTTGCCATTGGACATCTTTTAGATTCTATTATTCTTCATATGACAACGTTCTCCCATAAACCTTCTTGTGACTGAAGCTGTCTAGCACCCTGCAGTGGCATACTGTCCTCAAACCATAATGCTCCCTCCACCATGTCGTCTGAAATTTGTTTTGTTTGAGGGCATGTTTCACATGAACAAATAGTTCTTTTAAAAAGCAGACTTAAGCAAGACTGTGTGTGCCTTTTCATAGGATAGTGTTTGACTCCAATTAGTCTCTGGAGAAGCTGTTAACCCAGAAGCTCTCATACATACAATATGTATGTATGAGAAAAATATAAATACATTTTAAATCATGTATTTTTTTTTGCAAAAAGAACAGTTTATTTATGTGATAATTCAAATGAGTCTATACTTACTGCTCAAGCGCTTACTGTGTATGTGCAGGCATTTACAAACTTTATTGTTAAAGACAAACACTGATCAGATAATATTACAGTGCATCTTAGAGGCAATGTGCATTCAATGGTAGCTATCAAGCAGTGGGACATATTAGGCAGCAAATGAACAGTCAGTTCTCAAAATGTTGGAGGCCAAAGAAGTAGTCAATCGTAAGGATCTAAGTGATTTTGACAAAGGCCAAAATTGTGATGGCTAGATGACTGGGTCAGAGCTTCTCCAAAAGAGCAGGCTTGTGGGGTTTTCCTGGTATGTAGTGGTTATGGTCGAAGGAAGGGCAAATGCTAATTTGGTGACAAGGTTATGGGTGACAGATAGGGTCACAAAATGATGAAAATGTTAATACTGGTTATAATTGAATGGTGTCAGGAGACACCATTTTCTCTGGACCATGTATTATGGGGCAGTGATAGAAGATGACCTGGTCTGGTGAATCACATTTTCTTTTATAATACCTGGACAGCCAGGTGCCTGTGTATCATTTCCTTGGGGAAAACCTGGCCTCAGGTTGCACTATGGAAAGAAGGTAGGTATTTTACTATTCTGAACAACTCTACGTTAATACAGTGGTGTAAAGTATTTGAGTAAATGCACTTTGTTACTGTACTTTTTTGGGTTCTATCTAGTTTTATTGAGTAACAGTTACTTGTTCATTGAATACTATTGGTTTTTCTACTTTGTGATATAATACTGTAGTATTATTTGTTAAATAAAGATACCTTTTTGAAAGATTGCTTTAATGCTTTGTCTTTTTTCTGACCAACTTGTTTGATCTTGGTTTCATTCTGGCATGTCGAAGAGGCTGCTGTGTTTATCTTGGTTAATGCAGTGTAGAGGTGTACAATTTGATTTGGATTTTAGTCAAGTTTAAGCCAACTTTTATGTTGTGGCTTTTACAAAACAGTTTTTGTGTTGTCACTCACATGAGTCTTGGTGCTGGGGATTAGTGCATCTCTTTGAAACTGTGAGTAAAATACTTGCGTATTGTTAAAATCCAATACTCTAAGAGTCTTTACATATTGGAATTGGTGAATTTTAACTTATAATGTAGTAAGTTTTGAGGTAAGTTATCTATACTTTTACTCAAGTATGATTTTCAGGTACACATTACAACACTGGCTTAATGACATACTGAAACATAGTCAATGTTGTACTTTGAGATGTGGGTGTGGTAAAATGTACATTTTAAGTGAAAAGAACATTGCTATTCATTGTTTATTAAACCCGTATAAAGACACATGTTGAAGTATAATAAATGTGGACATACAACTTTCTTTTTTGTTGTGTGTATAAGAAAATTTTCCCTATCAGAGATTTGTTTACATTACAATCGTACAATTGAACAGCACCTGATTCTTCAGACAAATGTTTTTTGTCCCTCACGTCATTGACTTTTATTAATAAAATGAGAGAAACACATCTTCAAAACATTGCATTAGCTGACTAGCAAATCACCTCTAAGGGTGTCCACTTGTCTTCTTCTGAAATTACAGCCGCGTTAGTGAAAAGAGCCGTTAATTACAACGTGACTGAAGCTTTCATCTAATTGACAGCTCCATGTGACCACCTTTGCGCTTTGCAAACATCGACAGGTGGTGGATAGGTACAGGTGTTTTTACTTTGTAAATACAGAGACATGTGGAATCATCGCATCCCCAGCAAGACACGGTGACAGAACTGGTGCCAGGAGAAGGAAGAAAGAAGCAGCAAGAATAAAGTAAAGTATGAAAGCCTCTGTTTCTGGCTGTCAATGTACATTATATTTCAGTGTCTCTGTCTCACTCTCTCTAGCAGACATTTGCTTATTTTGCTTTTCCCTGTGCCTGTACTGAGTGTTTGCCTCGTGTGTTTGCTTATTTGAGCAGGGAGTTTGTGCCATTTTATATTGGACTATCAGAAGAATGACTATCACCAGGGAAGCAGGTTCTGTAAACCTACTTCTCTCACACATGTTTCTTCTGTAAGCACACAGTGGGCATCTGCATTTCATCCACAAATAAACCTTCCTGATTGCTTTCATCCATCATAAATCACCATGTCCGCCGGTGTACAAGATATAATAATGATTATTTGGTACTCATTAATCACTTACAAAACAGGCAACACTTAGAAAAGATCTATAATTTGTTCCACGAAGGTTCATTATCTTCAGATACCGGTTGCATATTCTGTACATCATAAAAGTGCAATTAGGGCTCAGAATCCTCCTTGCTGTCATCAGTGTCTCACACAGCTAATATTAAACTAATAGCCTCCTGGAAGCCTTAAATTTGATATGCACCAAAGAGATGACTATCTAGTTAGCTTTCGTTTTGAAAATTAAAAAAGTCCTGCTATAATTTTTACCACTTCAACATTTTTTTTTTATTTAATTTGTATTTTATTATTGTATTTAATTATAATATATATTTTTTTATGAATGTTTCATTTTTCTCATACAACTGTCTGACTGTCAAAACAATTTGTAATAGTCTCTTCAGGCCCTCTTGTTGTCTTGTTGTCTCTTTTTCCTGTAGTTTTCTTTACTTCAGACTAATTTCCATGTCCCTAGTGTTTTGTATCACTTTATCACTTCGCATATATATTTCTAGTTTATGTTGTTGGTCACTGCATATTCTTGTTTTGTAATTTATTTGCTAGTTATCCAGTGTGTGTTTTTTTTAGTGTTCCACTTTCTCCTCTTCTTTCACCAAAGCTTTGCAAACTCACATCCTGTTTTCCCTGTACAGCCATTCAATGAATTGATGTCAGTCAAATTATTACCAGTGTGTGCACCAGTCAATTCCATCTGTTAGCTTAACCCTTTTCCCAAAATTGGTTAAATCATGTTTACCTAAGCTATGCCACCTTTCCAGGAAAAAAGCATCCATTGACACTGACAGGTTTATTACTACTCCCTACTTCCTGAGGAAATTGCTGAATTTGTTGTTTTCACCCAATTCCAACTTCCAGTATTATACACACATTTTAATGGATCCATTCCAAATTGGCTTCAGGAAAAAACAGCATAGAGACAGCATGTGTCAGTCACTAATGACCATCTCATTTATGCAGACTGTGTTCACGCTAGCATCCTTGTTTTTGCTGGATTTTAGTGCTGGATTTAATACGGTTCATAAAAATATCAAGAAGAGAAAAAAGCTAGATTGTGATAACTTGCACCGTGTACAGCAAATAGCATCAAAGCTGTCTGGCTATCTGAGAAAAAAAAATGGATAGACAATGCTAGGTGTATAAAAATTCTTAGCCAGTGCATTGTTTGTAAAAAATAAGATAATACTGGTCATTGTACATGATGGATTTTGATGTATTTATGACAAGGAAATGCATTTCAGCAAGTGCTAAATGCTAAAAGTGCTACAGTGCTAAACTTAAAAAGTTAGCAGGGCAAGGGATTAGTTCAATTTTTCTAAATTAAAAACATACACTATAAATCTGATTTCAATATCCAGACATGTGCTAAAGAGAAAATACAAATTGTAATGGCACTGTTTTACAGTGTATTTACCTACTCATACACGCGTATTGCTGCAAATCCTACTAATGACTATCAGTACCAATTTAATATACAGCAATCCACAAGGTTCAACACTTGCACAATTACTTTTTAGCATTTACATTCATTGTTCGTGCGCATCAGCACATCAAACATCATTTGAATGCACTTGCATTTGCTCTGAAATTTGTTCACACTACCTGCATCTCAATCATTGCTAAATCACTCAGCAACTGATTGCAATGCATTACATCTTGGATTCAGAAATTGTTTATATTTACACATGATGGAAAGAAAAATTGTTCTTGTACATCCAAAATTTCTACTTTAGTTTACAATGATGTTGTTACAGCTTCTCATCAAGTAACAATATTTAGCATTTGAGTCAGTCTGGCCCTAGCTCCAATTTTGGGATGACTGTCTCAGACATGCATGCATTAGTCCCTGTTTAGATTACTGAAATGCTTTTCTCAATGTCATTCCAGAACATCTCATTAACAAATTCCAACATGTACAAAATTCAGCTGCATGAACCTTGGTCCAAACCTTCTGTAGACATTATGCCCTCTTCCCACTCAAAAATCTCCACAAGCTACCTTTCCATCATGGAAATATTTATAATAAAGCTTATAAATCCCTTCATTGTTTTGCTCTAGAGTACTATATATATATATATATATATATATATATATATCTGATATTATCCCATTACTTCTTTCCTCACACTTCTCACTCATGTAAGAGGTTCGATTCCATTTATTTTCCCTCATAATTTTTGAAACCAAATTATATGTTAGCAGACAATTGTGAGACTTTTGAATATATATTTATTACTGTATCACCAAATAGACTTTGCTAGTCTATGTTTTTTACTTCTCCAAATTCTTTGTATTGCTTCAAGTGTACAAGTTTCTTTAGATCCAATGACTATTCATATCGATAGATAGATAGATAGATAGATAGATAGATAGATAGATAGATAGATAGATAGATAGATAGATAGATAGATAGCAAATATGTAGCAAAACTTTGCTACATTTACAGTCTCTTCATTATTGAAGAAATATTATTAAAATGTCTCAACTTTCCAATATAAGACTCCGAACTGCCTTGACCATCAATGAGCTGCAGAAAATAGCCACAGTTTGAAATTTTTCCCATCTTCCACCACTTATGATTACTCTAAACTTAATGCTGGCTTTCATAACAATAGAGCAACCTTTCAGGGTAAAAGTTGAGGACATATGAGAAAGTCTGACTAACAGCTTTGACTCTGAATGAGTATTTTAGGGTCTTTATATGAAGAACATAGTGTTTTAAAATGTGTTTTTCTCTCCTTACTGAATACCTCTGTTTAATTCATTTTTTCTTACTTTACATATTCCAGTCTTGTTGCTTGTTGCTTTACTTGTGTCGAATAAAACGAAGTAAGTGGTTGTTTCGTTTGTGCTGGCGTTTCTCTCATTCAATTGTCAGCAAGTCAAACTGACATATTTGATTGGATTCCATCAGCTGTCGTGATCGAGATCCCACGCGCACACTCGGCTGACATTTCCTTTGATGCGGCAAGATATCGAGAGCTTTGTGAAGGGGATTTGTCACAGTTGTAATTTCTCTTTCATGTCTCTCCGGGCGGCGAAGTGGTTTAATAACAATATGAGGAGGATGCAAAGCATTGATTTGTCATAAAAAAAAAAAACAGACACGTGTGTCTTCATTCTTCCATTCACTGTGTTAGTGCAGCATAAAGGTGGACAACACTGAGTCAGAGCTTTAAACTGAGGTTGAGGACCTGTATATTAGACAGCAACATATTATTATTTGCTTTTCAAAGGCGACCGTGATGACAGCAAAATACGCAGTGTTGCATTAACACTGTCAGCATTTAATTAACTGTAAGTGGGTTTGTTTTGTATTCGGAGATTACTTGCGTAAGCCCTGTAGGTGTGAATGGAACGCGGAGGATTTTTGCTGTGTAATGATAATTCGGAATTATCTGTTGTTTCAGACAAGCTAGTGAGCCAAAAGGGATGCACAAATGACTAATCCCCTTTACCTTGCTTGAAGTGATTATGAGTGTGAAGTAGGTAGTGGTATTATAGGTACTTATGAGACTGAATAAGTAGACACTGGGTATTTAGCTGTGTTTCTTGCTGGAGGGATGACGTATACGACGTGCAGTCACTCATCAATCCAGTCCTGCTTTATGTGCAGTGGAACAAACCCCTGGCCTATGCTCTGACTATTTTACCAGATAAATGACTCTCATGCGGTTGTAGTAATCGATTAGGTTTAAAAAAATAAATAAATTAATATATGGACGCAAGGGACAAGATTGTAGGGACAAGATTCTAGATCTGCACAAGGCTGGACAGCAAGACCATCCAATTGTTGCCTTGGCCATATGTTTTGACTCATTGTCATACTGGAAGACCCTTCCACGACCCACAGCAACGGTTCTGAATGTTAAACGTATGTCATTTCAGACGTCTCTGTGGAAGATTTGCCCAGTTTCATGCAGAATATCACATTTGCACATAACGTCGAGTTTTTTAATACGTTTGTCCATGTGGCTGGTTATGATATTGAAGGGAAGAGTTGCAGTTTTTGTATTTTTATCAAATTTAAGTCAATTAGAATTGAGGCTCAAAATAAAGGGACTCATCATCAAACTATTTCAAATACACACAGGAACACACTCGTTGAAAGACAGATAGGCAGCACAATTCATAGTTGCTATTTCTTTTAACTCGTGTATTTTTCATGTTTCTTCCCGAATAATAAATAGGATATACAGAAAAAGCTTTTTTGTGCAAACCACATAAAACTTGCAATTTTGCTGTTTGTCCCTTTGTGTAAATTTTTTATTATGGCTGGACAATAATCAGTATGTTTACTTCCTTAAATTAGAAATCAAGAAATGACTATATCTCATTCGTGATTATTATTTATTTATTTCTCATCAACTTTATTAGCAATGTTATTGTTATAAGCACATTATACTTTCTCTCTCTCTCTCTCCCTCTCTCTCTCTCTCTCTCTCTCTCTCTTTCTCTCTCACACTTTTCTTTGCTAGTCTTCGAATAAACTTCTTTTCATTTCCTCACTTCCTAAACCACCTGTTGCTAAAGGTCAGCTTGTTGCTCTCATAGAGCTTGCTCAGTACCTGGACTCTACCATTTTTATCTTTATTACTTTTTTCAGCCATTATTAATCAACACATTTTTCCCAATGTCAAGCAGTTTAATATATTATTTGTTTAAATATAATAGTTAATGCCTTTTCTATTTGAACCAGATATTTCTGTGTTTGTGCCATTTAGCATCTCTATCAAAATCTCTAAGAACAATTTCTGCATCGGTGAGACGGAACCACTCTTCTCATCCACTTACTCTTTCTAGACAAAGGTTTGCTACATGGATACCATACAAACTTTATTTTAAATCAGTATAAGTGCAGATTTTTCTACACCCTTGTTCAGAAAGAAATCAGCCCCAGACTTGCTTTTTGAAAGCTCCACACTTGCTGTGGTTCCTCAGAAGTACAATCCACTTGAAGTCAATGGGTAAAACTTAAATAAGACAATGTGATGCGATGATGTGAAGTCTATTTTGAAAATTATTCCTGTCCATCTCATTTACATCCATCATCAAAGACATTAGCCTACTAGAATCTAGACAAGCACACCTGTATTTGCCTAGAATTCTTTTGGGTTTCCTTCCTATGAAAATGATCTTGGTTGTGCAGAATGAGATAAAGAGTTGAACAGAAATGTTAAATTAGGCTGATCTGATCCGATGACAACCTGCTCACTGGAGATCAACAAAGCATTAATGGAGTTTGTTGCTATGGGAAAGCGTGATACCATTTTCAAAAAATACTCCACTCACTTTGATCTCACCTGCCCCTTTTGCACCTTTTGAGATGCAGATGATTTTGCACTTTGGGTCTTGAGAGGAAGCACATAACCCAAGCCAAATGTATCTGCATTGTATACTGTAGCACTTACAATTTAAAGTTTGCATTATTTCATCCTTACATGGTATTTAGTTCCACGTAATAAGTGTATAGCTTTGCCCTTTTTTCTTCTTTAAATGTCATAACCACCCTTTTTCACACAACTCATCTGATCATTTATATTCCTATCACGCACATTATTTCGGCTCATTAGGCCAATTTCACCCCAGGGAGTCGGTGTTTCCAGGTTCAGTGAGGTGCGTTACTTCCAAGTATCTTCAGATTTCTTGGCCCTTTAGCCAACATTGGGCCATTAGGCCATTCATGGGTGCCCTGACCCTATTTATAACCTACCCTTCAAACTGCTTATCCTATTACAGTGTTAGAAAAAACATAACGCAGCCAGACTTGAACATATTTTGTTTATCACAAGGGCTATAATGAAAAGTCATTTGTAGTGTCCCTGTTGGCTGCCAGGAGTCTATTGGCACATTTTAAAAGCAGCTCAGCTTGGCGTTGTGCCATTTCCGAGGCTATGCATTATTATTTCCACCGGCCTCAAGCACTTTTAATGCGGCATAGGCATTTTGCTAAAATCAGTACAGTCATTTAAATGACTTGCGGGAACACAATGTGGCTAGAGCGGCTAATCAGCCAAGTGGGGTGACACAAAAATCTCCTCTGGCCGTTGTGCTAAGTGAGCTATTATTAGAGAGGCCAGTGTGATTCACGAACGGCTGATGGCTCATGCTGTGTTTATGGCTGATTTTTTTGTATTTATGGCAATCCATGACATGGCCGAGTTGCTAGAACCTCATTTGCTGGAACCTTATCAATTTCCCAGCCTTTATGTGCCCTTATGAGCATTTTTTTAAATCCTCTAGGATATAACTTATTCAGTCTTTTTCCATATTAAAGATTTTAAGGAAAAAAAATCTAAGAAGAATAGTAGTTAGTTCCCCACACCCTGCTCCATTTATCTGCACTATAATAATGGCAGAGCAACCAATCCTGTGGTATATCTGATAAAGTTCCAGCAGCTGTGATGCTCAGTGAATGGCCTTCTCTGCCAAGTGAATTTTAAATTTATTCCAAGTATCTACGGCACATCACTCAGAATCTTACTTCACAAACTGACGTATGTTAAAAAAAAAGAAAGAAAAAACTTTTCTTTTTTTGGCATGTCACTCTGTTTGTCACTTCACAAACAGCAGCAGTTTCTTACAGACGCCCCAGAGAGGCAATGTCCACATCACTAACAGACTGCTCTGAGAGATGATAAGGCTGAGTCCATAGACATGTAGATGTTTTTTTTTTCCAAGATCGTGTTTTTCTTTCTTTTCGGAACACTTGTTATTTTTTTGGCTGATGCAATTTATCTCTAAGAGTGCTTTAAGTTGCATTGAAATTGCTATAATCATACTCTAATATACTCTGAGCTTCCACACAAAGAGCATGATAGTCTAATTAAAGCTGTATTCATGACTGGGAAGATCATCAAGTCCAAAGCCAGCAGTAGCCAGGGTCAAGGCTAGACTGTGTCTTAATGGGGTCAAGGCCAAGGCAAGGTTGAGTGCAAATGAAGGCAAGATTGAGTCAAGATCGAGACCAAAAAAACATCAAATGCTTTTCACAGCTAAGCTTTTATTTCATCTATGTGCAAACACAAGCATTATATTTACATACCGTCAATTGAGACCACGATCATGACTTGTTCTTTACATGGCCAAGTTCTTGTACAAAAGGCAATAAGTCACAGATGAGATCATTTTAAGTGAAAAAAATGCTTTGAGATTGGAAACAGCTCAAAATCTAATTATGAATTTCAAAAATTTGCCACAAGCAAATTAACATGACAAAAGACTCTGTTGGTTTGCAGCTGGGCAAACACTTTAGCACTTTTATTGATTTATTGAACAATAAAATACTGTAATGTACATTATAAGCTTTAGTTTAGTTTAGGTCTGAAAACAGCTATACAAACAGACTTGTTGCAGTGTGCGGCGTACTGAGCACTTACAAGGAGACCTTCCGCTTCAGCAACCACTAAAGCAATGCTGCTGCACTCATGTTTCTGTTTATTGACACACAGCACAAGCACTCAACTTCTTTGATCGACCCTTGTGAGGCCTGTACTCATCTTGGAAAACCTCTATATTACTCTGGCCACTGTACTGTGTGTAACTCAGTTTCAGGGAGTTACCGATCATGTTATAGTCTCAGCAATCTTTGAGGAAAGCACCAATTCAAATTCTTAAATCCTCAAAGAGTCTTTACCATAAGGTGGCATGTTGAACATTCAGTGGTCAGTATGAGATAATTGAACTGAAAGAACCCAAAGCTCTAACACAAGATACACAAAATTGTATGATACCTGTCAAGCAGACAAAAACAATAACATTATGAATAGGACATGTGTTTGGATACAGGACGTACAGCTGTTATCCTACAGCTGTTATCGTACTGTTATCAGATACACGGCGTACAGCTGTCTTAGGGTGTACTCACTTTTGTTGCCAGCTATTTTGACAATAATGGCTGTATGTCGAGTTGTTTTTAGAGGACACTAAATCTATACTGCAATACAAGCTGCACATGGACTACTCTAAAATATATCTAGGAATCATTTCTATGTTGTGTTGTGTTGTATTGTGTGTTGGTGATTTGGGCTCAATCACCCACAAGGGCATTAGTAAAGTTAAATACTAATGTAGGGTGAAGAGGCGTAAGATGCAGTCAGCATTCAAAGTCATCACAAAGGTCTTCAGTAGGAATGAGGTCAGATATTAATAATAATAAAGATATTCAACACCCATACAAACCATGTCCTCATGAAGCTTGGTGGTAACCAATATATTTATTGGGACACCTGACACTTCCAGCTATATATGGTTATCTTCCAATATATATATACTGTACTACACATACTATGGCCCATGTTTTTTAAAGGGTCAATTGAACGTTAATTTTTAGCAGAAATAAATGTTTTTCATAAGCAATTACAATTATGACTCAAACCACTGAGCCCATGCTGGGTGTAAGAAAGGTGACTAGGTGCGCTAATAAGGCAGTGAACAGTGAAATGCTTATTGCTCTGCTCTTGGCCTTCCAGCCTAATGATTCCTCCATGGACGGGTAATCTGATCATGGGTATGCACGTATAAGACTCTTTTCGGGAGAAGCACTGCTAATCACATTGCTAATGCCACTGACGTAATCTGTAAATGCGACTAGAACATTGCATGACTAAGAGTTGGAAATTTCATTGTGAGTTGTCAGTAGAGTGAGACTGTATTTGTGTGGTGTCCTGGAAAACTTTTCTTATGAACAAATTTTAACATTTTATTTACATTGATAAAATTGTCATCATTTCGTTTATAAAATTGGCTTAATGGCTGATCCAGAATGCAAGACGATGTGACCTATGATGGTTTTTCCAAGCCATCATCTAGGTAGGCTAAAATCATGCTTCATCCATAGCAGAAATGACAAAAGTACACATATCCTTCACTCAAATAGAAGTACAGACACTCATGTTTGAAAAGACTCTGGTCAACGTTGAAGTAGTGACTACACTTTTTCACTCAAGTAAAAGTAAAGAGGTTTGTTCTCTGACATGTACTTAAGTAAAAAGCAGCCATTACTACTACCTGTTTTTGTTATCACACTAGTAACTGGACCTCACATCATATTGATATTAATACAATGGAATTAAACATTTTGTTCTCTAATGAATGAATGTATCGGCTGAACAACCACCATATAGAACACAAGCAGAGAAAAGATGATGATGATCAGGTGATCAGGAATGTCTCTGTTCTCAGTCATGTTTACATCGGTGACTCCCTCTGTCTCATCCATGTTAACCCCATACTTCTTGTTGCCTTCTACTTTGCTCATTTCAGCTTCATAGGCTAGCCTGTCTGTGGTGTATAAGAGTCAGAAATGATACACCAGTGGAAGGTTAAAAAAGACACGCAATGACAAAAAATAGGTTGATGGGCTGAAAACAACCTGCAATTAGAAGAAAAAAAATTTATCACATCACCAAATAGATTCAAACTAAAGTAACAAGCCTAGTTTGAAAATGTAAGAAGTAGTAATTATAAATATTTGTAGAAAAAAATAATAAATGAAAGTAAAAAGTTGTAAGAAAAATAAATAATGAAATAAACTACTTATACCTGAAAAATCTACTTAAGTACAGTAATGAAGTATTTGTACTTCATTACTTCCCACCTCTGATCCATAGCTTATATTTTCATGAAGATGCTGCTTCTTTCTTTTCACCTGACAAAACAAAGTAAAATAAACAGTTTGGTTTGATAGTTGTGCTGACGTTGTACGTGATAAAAGTGTCTGAACACAGCCTCAAAGTGCCAAAAAGTACCATTACGTTGAATACTTTCTTGGAGCTTTGGCTTTCTAAAGTAGCTTGTGTATTTTTAAGTTTGGTCAGTTTAAGCAAGATGGGAAGGGTGTGATTACACCTTAAGTATCTGGCAACGTGATCTAAACAAAAACAAGTGCCCGTGCACCCAGGTTTTACCTAACCTAAGTGTGCACATAACACTCACATAAGAGTGCATTAAATCATCCTTCCAGGCAGCTCCTGAAGAGCAACACAGAGGAGCGTCACACTGAAGGAGAAGGAGGAGATGACAAATGCATTGTGCAGAAAAATACTGTGCCCCAATATTTCTTTTTTTTTTAAACTGCCATTTCCCCTGAGAAAGGTTTTCTTCTTGTTTGCCACCGAGCCACATTTCAGCACTTAGAGAAGCCGCCTACGAGGGTCTGAATCACTGCGAGCACACTATCAACCACCAAACCACACAAAACTTCATCACCTGCACTCTCCTCTGTTTGGATATTATACTAATTAACTAAAATAATTCATAAATCACTGTCATCTGTAGAGTAGATTTACTCGTGCTAATTCTTGAAGCCATGCATTACTGCTGAGGATGAAGCACTTATTTTTTTAGATAATGAAGATTTATGAATTGTGGGTAATTAAAGAACAAGCAACTCAAAATGTTGTTTTTTTGCATTAAAAAGTTAGAAGTTATAAAGGGTACATGAAAGCCAATCAGTGTCATCCTGTGTAGATGGAGGAGTTGTACATTCTTCTTCTTCTTCTTTCAGCTTCTTCTGTTTTCATAACCCCCTGTCCTCTACATCTGCCTTTTTTCAAACCAACTACCTTCATGTCTTTCCTCACCACATCCATGAACCTCCTTTTTGGCTTTCATCTTTTCCTCCTTCCTGGTGGCTCCATCATCAGCATTCTCCCACCGATATACCCTACGATGTCCCTCCACTGCACATGTCCAAACTATCTCAATCTGGCCTCTCTCACTTTGTCCCCACAAGGTCCTACATGCGCTGTCCATCTAATAAACTCATTTCTAATTTCTAATCAGTCCATTCTTCTCGCTCCCAATGAAAATCTCAACATCTTCAGCTCTGCCACCTCCAGCTCCACTTCCTGCCAAAGGAGCTGTACATTATTATAAACCATAATTTATATTACACATAATAAATATAAATCAATAATAAGTTCCAGGTCTGCCAGCTAAATAAATCCAAACATGTATTGATGAGAGTCGATGAGACTTTTTCCTGAAGCAGCATCAGAATTAGTACTGGTGTTGAATATTGATGTGGTGGTTTGAATGTTGTTGTACATTACTGTTGTTACAACCACAAGATCTCTCAGGTCGTTTTGTATACTTTTTTGTTGATATATATAGTCTGTGCTGGATAGTGATTTCAGACTACACTCTAGTCTAGTGAGACCACAACCACCTCTCCAAAATGACCATAATGAGGCTGCAGTGAAAGGAGACTTGTTGAATTGTGTTTATTAAATATCTTGCTTTAGTTATGCCATTCATTCTCTTTGCATTAGATACCTGTGATGCAGCACTCTGTTATATATTCTGTTCTTTATAATATTGATGGTTTCTATAGTCGTGGCATCATAATGATGAATTGATTCAGGTAGGACACCACTGATGCCTAGTTGTGAAATGCATAGCCAGCCACTTCAATAGAGATTAGGACAAACCCCACAGCGATTAAAATTTCCACAATCCATATATAATCAAATCATTCATCACTAATTGCCTAGGACTAACCAATCCCACTGAGAATGGTTCAATAAAAAAGCTGTGTGTGAATGTTTTTTTTCCTATGATTAACTGTATTAAAGATACACAGGAAAATGTAAAAAAGAAAATATATCTATTTTTACAATTCAATACAATGTACAAAAATTCTCCCAGCTGTCCTGGATACATTTTTGAACTTTTTTTGACTATTTGGAAATTCTCTGGTGAATCTGTGGTTTAGATTTTATGACAAATGTGTGGTAAATTGTGGTAGGCAGAAGCCTGTCCTCTCATAAATCCTGCTGCTTCTTTCCTTCAGACGGATTTACTAAATGAATTGGATCCAGACTTGGTTTCGAGTTGCCAAGGAGTTGCCTCATGTGGGATGAGTTGGTGGTGGTTTGATAGATGAGAATGACTGTGCTGGGGAATTTGGTCTGAAGTTCATACATATGATAATCTACCAGCCTTTGGCAGATTGTGTGTTAGTCTGGCTGAGGAGGCATGCACAAACCATCTCTGATTGAATAGTATGGTTTGGTCAGTGTCTGTCCACCAGCTGTTCTTGGAAACAAAACCTTCCTGCATCTGATTTTATGATGTGGTGTTAAATCTGCTAAATAAACGAGAGCTGGGAGAAGAGGTAATGGAGGTAATGTATCTTCAAAATGTGTACGCAAGCTTCTCTTTACGCATTAGCAAAGTAACAGAAATATGTCCTAATACAAATACATTATTCATATGAATAAACAGATCATGTTTTTTTAAAAGATACAAATGCATATATGGATAAAAAAGTGCATTTTCTTGTTTCTTGACAGAAATGTTGACTGGTTGAGACTAGCGTTGAACTTGCATTCGCACCGCGAATAGGATCCCATGGTACACAGCGAGTAGCACAAGAAGAAGGTAATCGCTTTCATGCAGGCACAAGCAGGAGGTTAGATATGAAGCTTATGGGATTAACATGGACACTCTGCACCATGCGATTTTTTTACAGCATCCTTTGCAAGTGCCTGGTCGAGGTTGATGCTTGTTTATATTTTAGCAAATTGAATCAACTAAATTTATTTAGTATATATATATATAAATTCTACACACTCTGGCTATTAATATATTGCCCTTTTTAACATGTGTGTATGAATCCCTCAGTTGAACCTTAAAAACATGTAGAAACTGTTAGAAATTAGTCCTTTGTGTAAATTAGGTTCTTATTGTATCTTGTGGACTAAACATCTGTTATGAGAAATATCTTTTTATCAGGACATTTTTTACTGTTTTTATTTTCATTTTTTTTTTATCATGAACATTTTGCTGATTTCTCAAGGCTTGTGTAAATTTGTGACATCGGCTGTCCTGTGGCTTTTCAAGTTAGCAGCAATTATGAACTTGAGTGATGTAGCTAAGGTGGAGGAAGTGTCAGAAATTGCTTTCCAACAATTTCTGAGCCGACAACATGGAAGCATAAATTTTTAGCTACATTGAAATCTTCCTGTTTAGGCCACACCCACATTTTTGAACAAATCTGATAGATACTGATATATAGAGTACTAACCAAATACGAATGGAAATAGTGACATCGTGTTACACCACTACTGCGCATGCTTTTTCTTATAATGGTCTTATTGTTGAATAGATGTCTTTCCATTTTTTACTGAAAAAAGCAATAGAATTTCCGTGTTGAAAGTCAGTCAGAATGCGTAAAAGAGAGGGGGAGGAAAAAGACAGATGTGGCTCTAATGGCTGCATGTGGTTGTGTGATGTTTTATCAGAGTACCTAGCTCATGGCTACAGTACAGCAATCATTTTCGTCTCATCTCTGGAGTCAATGGGTACACCACTTTGCCTGCTAATGTAATCCAGAGCAGGGACACTACTGTCAATTACACTCAGTTAAAGGTAATGCTCCCACTTCACTGTCTGAACCGAGGAGAAAAATTTGCGCACATCAGGTTGGTGGGGAGACACACACACACACACACACACACACACACACACACACACACACACACACACACAGAAAATTAGGAAGAGAATAAATAAATAAATATATATATATAAATAAGTGACAGAGACAGAGGAAGAAGTGGCATGAGTATTACACGCTTGCCTTGTATGGATAAGAAAAGCCGTCAGTGTTTGTAGTCTGGGATAATTAAAGTCCTGCAACCAGCACCACAAAATCAAACGCAGTGACTGAAACAGTCTTCAACCCCAGGATACATCAGCGATGCCAACAGAATGACTTTCATAACAATCCATGGGCACCTTAAAGAGAGATCACAAATTAAATTGAAAGCTGTGTTACAAAACAGGGGTCGTGCTTGCAGTAGGAAGATAAATGGAAAAACTGAATACACTGAACTGGGTG
>MU551724.1:674653-684366 GCA_024362625.1 Silurus asotus
AAAAAAACTATTTTAGAAATTAGATTTTTATAAAGTAATATATTGATTGTTTACTATACTGAAGATATAATGTAGTAAGTCAGATTCTCCTCAAGAAATTATTATTTATTAAATAATTTATATAAATAAATTATTATGTTATATATTTATATATGTATTGTATTTATATTATATATAGTATTCATTTTATTATTTCAAATATGTAAATGTATGTAAATAATAAAAATTACCAAATAAATATAAATGATATAAATGTCAAATATAAATATAATAAACAGATCAACAGTTTATGAAGCACGTTGGCACACTCTGTCCACATTCTTATATTCTAGAAGATTCTTACCAAAACTATAAACCTATTAATCTACACATTGCACTGCTGTAACATAATTGACTTTTGGATAACTGCCCTGTGCAAGTTATCGTATTGAGTGAGTTATTGTACACAATAAACAATAGTATGTTTGATACCATATTGTGCTATATTAGCAGCATGACACGGTGTTGTAGTTGGTTACTATTTGAGTTGAATATATAATTACGAGTGTGTCATACAAAAAAGTGCTACTGGGTTTCATTATTAAGCAGCATCTCGTGTGTGTAAAAACAATGCACTGGTGGACGGCTGTATTACAGACTGCTAATAAAGCGTCTTTTGGTAAAGTAAATGTCAGAGCGTGATTGTAGTGGGGGAGGTGTTGCCTATGGGACCTAAATCTAAAAGATGTCTTATTATAGAAGATGTGAATCATTTCGGAAAAAAAAAAGAAAAGAAAAGAAAACGCAAACCTTGGGCTGCGATCACTGAAATCATCCTCCGTCTAAAGAGAGATTCCAAAAACAGCTTTGTTTTGCTCGTCCTCAGTTTGCTTGAAGCAGTTGACCCCGGTGCCTGTAAAAGCATATTCAGCTGAATCAGAATATGAAGCGGAACACAAGGCAGAACACGAGGATCCTCCTACAAGCGCCGAGAAAGCACAGCAGCTCATCTGCATTTATCGAGATACAAAACATTTCAGCATATGGCTGTTTTCTGAGCGCCTGCACGGATCCGGAAGATTCATGGGTGCCAGACATGCTTCAGGGTGTACAACTGTTTTGCCTTGTTGATAAGATCGACCAATGGAGAATAGTCAGACTGGTTCAAGCTGACAAAAGAGCTATGGTCAGTCAAATAACCATGTACTCTGAAACAGAAAGGTGAGGGTGGGCTACAACAGCAGAAGACCACATCAGGTTCCACTCCTCTCAGCCAAGACCAATAATCTGATGCTACACTGAGTACAGGAACAAGGTTTTGGGCATCTGACATTTCCAGCCATGTGGTTCTTCTCCAAACTTCAGCAAATAGCTGAAGGCACACAATTGTATTTTATCTTTGGATGGAGTAGAATTAAATGTTTCATTACCTTGAACTAGGAGAACCAGTAGACACTTTGCTGCACAAAGCAAGCTCCATGAAGATTTATAGATTATATAATAGATGGACTGGAAGATCCTGAGTGGTCTGCTATGAAGCTCACCTTTGGGATAAATTGTAATGCTGACTGCACCCCAGTCTTCTTCACCCTACATCAGTAACTAACATTATTATTAAGAACATTTTAAAATCTAGTGAAACTCTTCCCAGAAGAGTGAAGGTTATGCAGCAAAATGTGGACTAAATGTGGAATGTTTAAAAAGTGCATACCAGTCTTATGGTCAGGTGTTTTTTTGGTAATGCTGAGTTATTAGTCGACACCGCAGCTCATCAAAACTGACTCATGTGACTGATTTAGGGTTTTTGCTCTAACTTTTACCAGACATCACTGTTTGGAGAGCAGGAGCATGCAAAACCTCCCTTGAGGTTAAAAAAAACCTCCCTATTTCCATTTGTTGTTGAATCAACAATATTTTTCTTGAGCGAGAAAAGAAAATTGAGAGCGATCATGTTCAGTCATAGATCTATTTATTGTTGAAGTTATCATAAAGACAGATGGGCTATGAAAGACAATTCTCACTGGAACACTTGTTGTCACTGAGGTTGCAAAAATAGATCTTTCAGAGCACTATGGTAATGATAGAGTTTCACCCACACAATTATCTCACGTCTCTCTCTCTCTCTCTCTCTCTCTCTCTCTCTCTCTCTCTCTCTCTCTCTCTCTTTCTCTCAATTATTAATCCCATTACATCCTCATACATTATATGCAGTTTCCTTCAGTATAAAATATGTCAAAAAAACCTTTATGTGAAAAAAAAAAACAATTTGTTCTGTTTTAGAGTTTGCTCAATTGTTTTTCTCAATTATTTTGATTTAATTAACTTGGCTCCAGGGGAAAACATGGTAGCTCAGTGATTAAAGCATTTGACATTAGATCAGACAGTCATGAGTTCACGTCCCAGCAAGACCAAGCTACAATTGCAGGATTTTGAGCAAGTCTCTTTATACTCATTAAAATGGAAATGGTTTGTTCATGAGCGAGATCACCTGAGAACAGTCAGGCTGCTTCAAGCTGACAGAAGGGCTATGGTAACTCAAATAATCATTTGCTTTTCACAAACAAGGTGAGCTGAAAAACATCTTCGAAATGTACAAACCATGAGATAGCAGAAGACTGTTAAATCTGTTCCTACCAGCTGAAAACAGAATAAAGATAGAAAGATGGTTTATACATGTCTCATGTATTTTACAGCACAGTCAAATTCTTTCTTCATATATTCCAGCAATGTTAGGAAGCTGGGGTCAGCCATGATACAGCACCCCTGGAGCACAGAGGGTTAAGGGCCTTGCTTGAGGACCCCAAGAGTGACAGCTTGGCAATACTAAAACTTGAACCACTGCCCTTCTGTACAGTATCCCAGAGCTTTAAACACTGAGCTTCCACTTCCATAAGACAGGTACAGGACAGGTTTTTACCCATATTAGACAGCTGAAGGCTGGAAAATGCCATCTGGTCTTTTCCACTCTGGTCCAGTTTTGTTTATGCTGGCAACAGCAACCATGCTACATGTTATGGCAGGAACTTGATGCTATACATGCAGATCAACTTGATATCCAGTTAATAATTTCAGGTAATGTTTGATGAACATTGTGTTCTCTGAGTGTATATGGTGAATATCAGAGGTTCCAGCTTTTAGAATGATCTTATAGGCAAAATCCCACTAAAGGTTAACACGTTATGGAAAACAACCCAAGGTCTTGTCAGATAATCCAATATTAACTAAAGCCATGTAATAAAATATTATGATCGAGCATAAGAAAAAAGAAGCTCAGGCTTTCTTACGATCAATACCTAGTCGCAGTGCTGTGACTTCTCCCAAAAAAAATGCAATGGACTGGAACCAACTCTGCTTTTATGCCTATTATAAACTGATTTAGGTGTAAAAAATTATTTGATATTGCTGACAGCAGACCGCATCCAATTTCAAGCAATGGTAGTGCTAAAGCAAATTTCTGGTCTGAGTATTCTGCTCCAAGGGCAAGTTCAAAATACATATTTGAGGATCTGCAATATCTGCAATGAGTTTGAGTAAGAATCGATCAATGTCCTTTAGCCCAGAGGACTTATTCAGTCTCCTGAAAGCTTTAAAGACCTCATCTCTAAGGAGTGGCACAAAATAAACCGTGTCTCCAGTCTACTTTATATATGACTCTTTAGCAATGAGTAAAGCACTAAGACGACTTAACGCAACTAGGAAATCTATTAAACAAACAAGACAAAGAACGAAAGTGATCTGGATATAATTGCAAGAGACCTGCTGTACAGGTTACCTATAAAAACAAGAATTTTCCAGATCAGTACAACCCTATGTTACCTGATGGGGAATAATTATTACTATGATTAGGTTTTTAACATAAATAAATAGAAAAACTGATTTGAAATATACAAGCACATGGCTGCTAGAATTGATTATATACAATCAATTCATTGGTTTGGACATTTAAAAGTCTTTAAAAGAATATTTAAAGTTTTACTCCCAGACTATACACATTTCTAGGTCCACAGTCATAAAGTATATATTACAACACCATCGTTTCTAATCTCCTTCACAAACTGCTTCGGCCTAAATGATCTACTTATGAATTAAACATTTATTTATGTCATCAAATAAGAGTTGATAAATGAATCAAACTTTTTTAAGACAGGGACTATGCTTCCAACAAGTTACTCACTGTTACATATTACATCCCATGAATTGCTGAACCTGTTTCACGTTCATGATCATAAGCACTTGTATATTTACCTCACCATTTACTGCGTATTTACATTGCTGATCAGGTCCACAGTTTGAATAAGGTTTTTGTGTTCATGTCCTTGGTGATTTTGTGTTTCGTTTGCATGTCACCTTAAATAAATGATCTGCACTTGCATCCACTCCCACCACATTACCAGACAAATACCTGACTGTCTGGAAGGTGTCCAATGAAACCAGTGAATGCAGATGTAGTCCCTATAATGCATTGCTTCATAAGCAGTTGTAACTCTAGAAACATACAGTCACAGTTGCATACAAAATAATACAGCTATTTTAATTTTAGACTTTACAGGCTTTGCCTTGTGTGAAGGCTTTAGAGACCTTTAGGCTTGTCATGTCATATTAAGTTTGTAACATTGAGATTTGGTTATTATCTTGCTTAGATTAATGAAAGATTTGTGAGTGTCATTATTGTAGGGAATATGGCAATTTCGACAGATTAGTTGAGACACAAGATGAATTTGATGAACTGAAAAAAAAAATGTTAAAATGAGAAATGTAATGAAAAGTGTCACACTTAATTGTTGTCCATTAAAATGGTAAAACACACACCTAGCTGTGGATTATCGATTACATAGACAAGTATACAGCCTGTAGTCTACCTTAACTTGCTAATATCGCTGGAACTATAATGCTATTCTAAATTGAGGTTTGCAAAATGCTAATCACCTCATCATACTGTTTGTTCTTGCATAAATCCATTTAATTCATAGCTAAAGACAGTTACAGTATGCCAAATATGTGAAAAAAAAATCAGTCTGTATTACCTTTCAACAAGAAGCTGTAAAACCATTTGCAATAGAAAGAGATAATACAATAGTACAATAATAACGACAAAGGAAGCTCAAGATTTTGCTTGAGATTTTGGACTTTTGGATCAGAAGGATATGAGGTCAAGTTTCAGCACCACTAAACTGCCATTGCTGGGCACTTGATCAAAGCCCTTAATCCTTAACCACTTAGTTATATGAATAGGTTAATTGTAAGTCGCTCTGGATAAGGTGTCTGCCAAATGCTGTAAATTTCAAGTTTTTTGTACAAAAATAAATAATTAACCTCTGTACAACAATTTACAATGAATAGACCATCATAATCTCTCTGAGCTCAATTCTAGTTAAATAGACTACATTGTTCCACCACAATATAAGAATCTTTCCATGTTGAAGATGATGGAAATCATCCGTTTTAATTACTTTTGCTTTTTACTCCTATTAAGGTCTAAGGTCTAAGACTAAGGCCTGGCAAATGTTTTGTTGTCATTTATTATCCTTTCAATTTGCAATTTTCTGTTTGGCTTGTAAGAAAAATGATAAGGACAACAATGATCGTAATGAAGAAGAATTTTATAACAGCATAGTAGTAACAAAATACATGAAGCACTTTGGGGTTCATCAGAAAGAACCCTGAGCAAAATTTGCCCAGAAATTTTATATTGTTCTACCATTTGAAGTGTAGATAGTGTTTAGCTTTTAAATATAAATTAAGTGTAGAAATGAGGAACACATGGATGGGTGATCGAGCCGGAGGTCACTGTTGTTTACACCTTTGCTAGTGCCGGCACCCCAGCAGGTGAGGATAGGGTATTGTTTGAATGATAATCATGGTCTCAGACACCTTTTGGTTAGAGATGGTCCTTGATGGCTTGCTGTCTCTCCCAGACTGATTATAATATAATCTAATTATAATATAATCAGTCTGGGAGAATTTCAGTTGTATATATTTATATTTTAATGCAATTTTACAGCATGTTGTATGTAACTACAGCTAAATCAAATGTAATGCTACTTACCCTTAGTACAAGGATGTCAGTGAATGTATACAAAATACCATACGGTATATGTTGTGTTTTTCCCTTCATTCACATGATGCAGACATCATAGAAACACTATGTATTGCAGGGTAGTGTTCCAAAGTTATTACACACTATACAGCAGAAGGTTTCTGCATATACAACAATATGCTCCCATTTTCATTTTTCAAACAGCAAAATTCTCAGTTTTAAATAAAGACCTACTTCATCACAGGGAATTCTAAGCACTTGGCTATGTGGCAAGACTCGCTCCACACAGACACAGACATTGCTCGTCTCAGTATTATCTTTTGCAGGAGCATTCAGTCGATCTCCGTCAGTAAACAACCAGGCTCATAAGGCTTGCCGCTTTAAATTACCCTACTTAATACACCTCAATAAGGATTGTGTTGCATGGAACGGTATGTTAATGGAAGTTAAATCGGAAGTTGCGAGATAGAAAAGCTCAGCACTGTGTAATATATGGTATTCTAAATAATAAACTCATGGAAATGTAATATAAAAGACATTCTTATGAGTCTAGTTCTGTAGCCAATCTGACTATAATTGGGGGTTCAGACTGAGCATTTTCCATATTCACAGTCTGTTTTGGATTGGAGATCATATCCCATCATCTGCTGCTTTGATCACTGATACTGTGATTCTGACTAGGAGAAAGTGTTATCTCAAGACAAATTAATGAATTTTTCCACAACTTTTCTGACGAAGATCTCATATGATAAAGCCTGCTGCAAAATCCCATCTTAATCTCACCAGCTGTCAAAACCTAGTCCAAGATGGTTGTCCATTTATGCCAGCTGGAAAAATTCATTTCCAGCTTCCTTGTTAATTGTCTAAATCGATCAATACATTTTTGTTATGTTCATAAAGTCAATTATCTACTGCATTATGTTGTGATTTCTCCACCGCATTCCAATGTACAGCTAAAAAGCACCTGTATATTTTCACAGATCTCATTGTCTCACATTTGTCATTGGAAATATTGATTGTTTATTTTATGTGTTCAGCTTTTTCTGGTCTTTAGACCTAGACAATACCACTATTACACTACTATGTAGTATTAGTAATATTAATTCAGAAAACAAATTTCTTTCTTGCTGTCAGATATGGCTTGTGTGTTGGTAGCTTGTCAAATCACGCTAGAAATGGCACTTGGACTTTTTGTTCTGACACCCTTATTAAAAACACACACACACAGTTAAGAGCAAATTCCTTAAATCACTGATATAACATTCATTCATATCTGTACCTAAATCGGAGTTAAGAAATTATCCAAATAACTAAATAACTAACCTGGTAGATTTAGCAAGACATTTGGCAAAATCATAATATGGCAAATGTATAAAACAATAAAACTCATCAATTAAAATATGATTCTATTTAAAGAGATTTGATCTCACTAGCAATTTGAACAATGTGAGGAAGCTTTAGTTACCTACCTAGCAATAAAACATAAAGCTTAAAAATATAAAGTTGGTAGCTCAGTGGTTTAGGCTCTGTGTTACTGATCAGAAGGTAAGGGGTCCAAGCCCCAGAACTGCCAGGCTGCTACTGTTGGGCTCTTTTACTCTCTCTGCGCCTTGGGTGTTGCATCATGGCTGACCCTGAGTTTTCCCTTCTGACAAGCTGGGATAGGCAAATAAAAAAATATCACTGTCCTTGTGCAAACTATAATATACAGTAGCTGTAACACATATGTAAAAAGCCTCTCTTCTTTTCTTCTGAAGGACAGCTGTGTTTAATAATCTGAGATATAATTAATATCAGTGAAGGACAGTGATGACATTTTTACACCACTGTGGCATTGTGCTTTATGTGAGGGTTGGTTTTTTTTCTTGTTTATTTAAAGGAAATATTTTCTTTTAATACATTTTAATGGGCATATAATGTGTACATTGAAATGCACTTAATGGTACCATGAACACTGCTACTTTGAAGCGAATACATAAATAGCGTTAAATGACAACCTGTGACGAGAACACAAGTGCAACCCCATGGTTCTTAAAAGAGTGTGAGTGAAGTAAGGGTCTTACTGTGTGTCTGTAACAGCAAAAAACTCTCATGTGCAGGAGAATGCAACACTGAATTGCATACATTTTTCGAATGTAGTTCTCATTAAGCAGTATTTCTGCGTTTTACGCTTAAGTACATTTATAAGAGAGTACTTTCGTACTTTCATTCAAATAGAAATGTAAAAGAAGTACTTTTACTTTTTACATTGTCATATTTAAGCAGGGGATTTATTGGTGTTACTGTATTGCTGATTGCTGTATTTAAAAGGCAAGTTTTGATTTTAAATATTAAATAATTAGCACTGATTAAATAATTAGCACTGATTAGCACAAAGGATTGAAACGAGCACGAACAAAATAATAGAAATATGCAGTAAGGAAAAGAGGAAGGACTGACTGGTCATCAGGCTAAATGATAATAGTTAAATAAATATTAAGTATCAGCAGTATCAGTTACAGTAATAATAATAATTACCATCAAGTGAAAGATGAAGCTCAGCTCCCGTCACATAAAATCAAAGACACTGGAGCCTCCTGTCCTCAACATACTGAATAGGATTTGTAATAAATGGTAAAGTTTCACCAAAGTCACAGCTGGCAGACCTGAATCTGAGTTATCACCGTGCACAACTTAGTAAAAGTCTCTCAAGGCCTTCGACTGAAGCCGCTTTCAATCTGCCAAATCTGTTGGTGAGTGTTTAGCAGGCAGGGTGGCTGAAACAGTGAGCTATAGCCCTCCTGCTGAGCTCTGTGCACGTGATGGTGAATTTAGCCAGCCTGGACACCTGGAGGCTCAAGACCGTTTCCACGTGCTCACAGTTAGCCAGCTCCTTGAAACGTGGGGAGCGAGATTTTAATCACACAAACAGGTGCAGACACGGATCCGGTATCAAAGAAAAACAGGCAGAGCTGAAGAGGCGAAAGGGTATAAGAACAAAGAGGAGGTTTTTTTGGCAAATGTCGTCAGTCCTGCTGAGACAATTACCCCAAAAGATCCCACTTTCTGTCAAACAAATGAATGTTTTCTTTTTACTAATTGTGGGTTCCTGCCTTGCTAAAACGGAAAATGCCCCCGTGGATGACTGTGCAGAACAAGCTGCTATTTTGTGCGATGTGGTATTCCGATATAACAAAACAATTACAGGGTTTGAGGATATTATTAAAAGCAATATGTTGCAGACAAATTGGTTGTATAGAAAACTTGTTCATGCTTAACTTAATAGTTAAAAAGCTTGTTTATAAAATGTTTGATTAACTCATGAATATTAAGTGTATAGTGATGTTCTTAGCTAATGTGGTCTTCTGCTGTGAAAGCTTATATGCAATATACAGTGCCCTCTACAATTATTGGCACCCCTGTTTAAGATGTGGTCATGGATTTCTAAAAATTCTCCTTTTTTTTAAAACAACATAGAACCCAAATGCAAAAAAAGAAAAAAATGCAACCTTTTATTTAAGTACATTACTTTAGTGATAAAAAAAATCACAAATTTAGAAAAAAATAAAAAAACTTGAAATCATGTGTGCCACAATTATTGGCACCCCTGATGTTAATACTTTGTACAACCTCCTTTTGCCAACAAGACAGCACTTAATCTTCTCCTATAACATTTCACAAGATTGGAGAACACAGAGAGAGGGATTTTTGACCATTC
>MU551724.1:685089-719674 GCA_024362625.1 Silurus asotus
ACCCAGGACACTGGATGATCTAGAAAGATTGTGCAAAGAAGAATGGTCAAAAATCCCTCTCTCTGTGTTCTCCAATCTTGTGAAATGTTATATGAGGAGATTAAGTGCTGTCTTGTTGGCAAAAGGAGGTTGTACAAAGTATTAACATCAGGGGTGTGTGATTTTTTTACCACCAAAGTAATGTACTTAAATGAAAGGTTGGATTTTTCTCTTTTTTTGCATTTGGGTTCTATGTTGTTTTAAAAAAAAGGAGAATTTTTAGAAGTCCATGACCACATCTTAAACAGGGGTGCCAATAATTGTGGAGGGTACTGTATATAAAAATGCCATATATTTTCTAAAATGCTTTTAAGTTGTACACATTACCACCATAGCCTTCATATCATACAGTCTGGCCATTGTCTTCTAACTCCTCTTTTCACCAAGATAGTTCAGCTTGCAGAACTGCTGCTTAGTGGGCGCTTTCGTGTTTTTTGAGATGCTTTTCTCCTCAGTATGGTTGTTCTTGTTACCACCATAGGCATCCTGTCAACTAAAACCAGTCTGACCATTCTTCTCTGATCCCTCAACAACAAGATGTTTCCAGCCATAGAAATGCTGGAGGGATTTTTTTTGTCTTTTGCACCATTCTGTATAAACTGTCTCCAAGAGCTAAGACATTTCAAAGCAACTGGGATTACTTTTTCTCTCTCTCAATTCTAATGTGTCAATGTCATTATTATCTGAACCTCTTGACCTGTATTTGCATGATTTTATGCATTCTGCTGCTGCCACATGGATGGATGACTCATTGGATAATTGCATGATTGTGCAAGCGAACAGGTAATATGAAACATAAAGCAGTGGAACTTGTTTGAAAAAAAAAACACTTTTCAGTTATGTGCTATTCAAGCAATCAATGTATAATCAATCATCAATCAAACAATGTATAATCGTTATAATAATCGGGCACTGCATCTGTCGTATGCATAGATTTTAAGTTGTCCTTTATAGTATAGGATTCATCGTAATAAACACAGGTCTACTGTCTCGTTTTGTTATTTTCAACTATATTTGTGCTTATCTACAGTACCATGGCAGAAGTGGTGAGTGCAGCTTCCTTGCAGCTCCTCGGTTGGGGGCCTCCTCCTTCCTGATTCATCCCCTCTCTAATTGGACAGTTCCCCGTGCAATTTTTCATGGCTAATAACGCATGACACATAGCAGCACAGCTAAAAATCTGATTTGATGACTCCAGCTGAGTGTTCAAAAACGAGTTGCCACAGTAAGTGCAACAAATGCATGCAGATATAAAGCTGAAATGAACTGACTGTCTTGCCAACCTAATGGTCCGGATGAAGCAAGGAAGACTTACTGCAAGAAAAAAAAATTCATAGTAAGAAGAAGTAGAAGAAGAAAATTGTGAAGAAGAAGAAGCTTGTGGGATAACCGACTCTACCCTGTGTGTAATTAATTATTTATTCATAATTTTCTAATTAGGCATGCTGTAGAAACAAACCCTCAATGTTACAGGTTCTACTTATATTTTTTCTTTAACTGCATCATATTAGAACAAAAGTTTTGACTAGTTTGAATCATAATAATCCTGTTTGCTGTCAAATGTGTTTGCAACTCTAATTATCTTTAAATTGTTATATGATTCAAATCTTTTAGGTAAGTTTCTTCCAACACAGGTCAACACTAAAGATCATTAATAATACCATTATTAGGACAGCTTACTTTTCACAAATTCAATCAATGTCAACAGTGTATTTGGGATTCATAGAACTTTCATATAAAACACTACAAAATTATTCTCAACCTAGTACATGTACACCCTGTACCTGTTTGGTGTTTCTTGTAAATTATAATTATAGACATATTCTAACTACAATTATAACACTATTATAGTTATTATATTGTAATTTTTCACTCTGACACCATTCCACTCTCTGTTTGCCTCTCATTTGCACTAACATGTTACTTGCCTTATACCTCAATCTCCACCTTGCTTATTTGCACATTACTGTGTAATTACTATGTGATCTCTGCATTGGCACCTTATGGTCACTGCACATTTTTAACTCATTTCTCTGCCCAGTGAACATCTATATTTGCACATCGTGTCATTTTCAATGAGCTGATCTTTACTCACTTCATACTTCATACCTCAACCTTTTATACAACATAGTATTATATGTAGATGTTTAGGTATATGTACATGTGTAGGTATTTATTATATTACAGATACGGCTATTTGCGCCTCTGTATAGATGTTACTGCATTTCTCACTCTGCACAATGACAAAGTTGAATTTAATCAAATATATTAATTCATGCATTGCTTCAAATTTTGTATCTTGTGTATAAACAGCATGAGAAAAGTTTTCAGATGGTCTAATTGTGACATGTTCCCTTTCTTAGGTAAAATATCCTTTAGTGCAAATAAGGTTCTGTAAAAATGCCCATGTAGACGCCTGTGCAGAACAACCTGCTATTTTGTGAGTTTATGATGGAAAAACAATTATAGGTTTTGGGGATATTATTATAATTGCATGTTAAGAGACAAGCATATCCATGCTTTACTTAATGGTTGCAGAAAATTGTACACACTAATAAAATAGAAACAATAGCCTCGGCTGAGCACTTGAGTATTGTATAAGGACGTTTTTTATCTTTTTGTAGGCATGAAGCTCTTTACATAGGGCCCCCTTTTTTAGAACATGTTTCTTTCTATTTCTGAATTTTGCACAGATAGAAAACATTAGGGCACATTAGGCAGAACAGCTAATGTCTGCCTTAAACACTTCTTTAATTGACTGGAACTCAAGTTTTAATTACACAGCAAAGTGTTCATGGTACAAATTTTTCATAAAAACATATTTAATGTTTGCATCTTTCTTGAGAATTTAGAAAAAAACGAGGGTCTTGACAGCTTGCAATATGTATTTATTTAGAGTTGGTTATGTCACTTTTTACTCTGCTAATAATACAAATAATTAGATTGGTTTAATAGCATGGACCACTGGTGCTGGATCCAAGTGTTAAGTTTATTTGCAACCATAAACCCTGTCTGCCTTGTATAATCTCTGAGTCGCAGCGCCTCATCAGCAACAGACCCGGCATATGTTACAGCAGATTGGTATCCAGGATACACTGTGTGTTTGATTGATGGCATGTTGAGCAAGAGAAACCATAGATTATTAAAACCTCCTTCTCTGGATTCTCCTGGTCTCGTTTACAGCGCTGTCTTAATACCCTGTTCCTTCTCTGGTTCTCTGAGGAATCAATTTGGCCAAATGCCACGCCACAGGAGAAGCATTAGTTAAGGCATACAAACCTGGCTCGCTCGGCTCTCCAGAACAGAACAATATGATCAATTCACTCCCTCTCTCTCCCTCTCTTTCCCTCTTTCTCTCTCTTGCTTTTTCTCTGAATTTTTCCCAGGTCAATGGTGTATTAAATATCAGAGATGAAGCCCGCTCCACTAATGGCGGCTACTGCGACTCCAACATTGAAGTCAATTACGGAAACAAAAGGGGCTCTGAAACGGTGCAATATTTGCAATTGATTTCACTTGGTTTTTACGGAGGCACTGCTTCATGCGTTGTAGGTTACAGAAAGAGCTGACACAGCCAGTCTCTGATCCAAACACAGCCTCTGCGTTTTTTTCTCTCGGTGTGTGTATAAATCTGCTCAGCAAGAAGAATCAAGAGGAACACAGAAGCTTGTTTTACCAGCAGACATCCCGCATGACCGTTTAACAGCAAAACAAATTGCAAACGATCCTTAGATGCCTTTGCTTTATTTATTTTTTTTAACTTGAGGGTTTGTCAGTGTTCAAATATGCGAAGACATTTTTCAAATGCTTCCGCCTGTTGAAATGAAAGAACCGTTAATTTTCGGTTATGAGGATCGGGGAGCCGTAATGAGCAAGGACTCTGGCTTGTGCAGGCATTTGCCAGGCGGACTGGAGGCAATAATAAGCAGCTCAGATGCATGACATTGTTATAACTCCTCTCACAGCCCACTGGGTATATCAGGTCTCACTCATAGCAACAGTTCTCCCACTCAGCATCAATGCAGTGAGAGATGGTGTGAGGTGGAGGATAGGGGTACAAACAAAGGTTTTATCAGCACAAATGATTGGACACTTGCATCCATAACAATGCATAAAAACTTGCATAACAATATATTTTACACCCCCTACATAAAATATGTAATGTGTGATGTTACATCAGAATAAACACATGACAGGCCTTAATGGTATCAAAAGTATTTATTGTTTAAATAGAGTGAAACATTCACACATAGTGATTTTTTTTTCACCAATTGCAATTTTTTGTTTTTAAAGCATTTTGTATTAAGGAACATGTTTTTGTTTTTTTTTTCATTTATAGTAAAATTGTATATTATGGACCATCATTTACAGTTACATTATTGTTATGTACCAGTTTATTGTTACTGAACTGAATTATCGCAGCTATTTGAAGTCATTAAAAAGCATAAATCCACCCCTTCTGATAAAAAAAAAAAAACGCTCCGATTTGTTTTTCATCCACTTTTCTTTCACCACTGTGTTTTCCCATAGGAGCCCAGCAGATCGTGCAACTCGAGCTTGTGTCATCAAACTTGAATGGATGGAAAAATTCATCTGTTCACCCAAAGCACATAACTGCATTTGATACTGATTGCACACATCTATCCAACTCTGCATTATTTCCTTTCATTCCTTGCATCCTCCCACTGAAACCCTAAGAAACTCATACTCGTTTAAGGTAAAAATTTTGTAGCCAGTGCGAAGAAATTTGGTAGAAAGGCTTAAATGTTGACCCCATTTCCTTCTTCGTTCTATTATAGGGTCCTAGTAAGTTTGGGATTTAAAACAAAGCCAATTTGGTGTTGTGAAATTTTTATACGAAAATCCTTTCATTGATTAACCTTTTTCTTTTAATCCATCCATCATCTGGTGACACCAATTGATTTCACATTACTGTGAACTTTTAAAACAGAGCAACTGATTCTGCTAGAAAGATGCAAAAGAGTCACAATTTGATATGACTCTATATTTAATGAGGAGTACTTTCTTGAAATATATACATATATATATGAGGACTGTCAAAATGAATGCATTAATACCATGTACGTGCAAATTCATTTTAACAGCACTCTTTTTATTAGCATGTGACTGATGCAGTGCTCATTTCTGTTTGATCATTTTTATTAAAAAATATAAATAAATACATTTAAAAGAGGTAAAATTAAAAACCCTCAATGCAGCATATTTATTTACAACGTCCTTTCTTTACTCAGAAATAAAAAAAAAATTAAAAAACAAAGTTCAGTGAAAAATATTATTATACTAAACATTTGTTTTACTGATACACACATAAAACCGTCCGTGTGGAAACATAGCAAATGTTCCTTTTTGAGTCATAATAACCATAATTACTTTCAAAAATGTACAAGAATATTTTATGTTCATGCTCTTCATTAAATCTAATCTAATCTAACCACCAGGCACCTGTTTATCCATCCCTCCACCCATTATTTATTTATTTTTTTATATCACCACAAACTGTATATTTTAAAAAATGAAGGAAATTAGCCTTTATTTAATCTCGTAATAAACTTTCTTTTGGCTTATCCCATTAGCGGCCCTTCCTAACACAACCCTCCCCATTTATCCGGGCTTGGAACCGGCACTAAGGCTTGTGCAACCCTAATGGCTGGGGTTGGTTCCCTAACCGGGGATCGAACCAGGGCCGCAGCGGGGAGAGCACTGCATCCTAACTGCTAGACCACCAGGGAACCTCTCTATTTAATCTCATAATAATAAAATTAAGGAAGAATGAATAGCAGCTGAATTGTGTCAGTTATTATTAGATTCTTCATTTATTCTCATAATAACTGACACAATTCATCTGCTATTCATTTTTTCTTAATTTTTTTGAAAGTCATTTGTTTTCAGCTGTGTGGAAATTTAAAGGCACACCCATGAAATCTTAAAAAATAAAATGCTAAACCAATGCACACTGGCTTCTAAAATGATATGGAGAACACTCATCTGACCACTCGTTTAACCCTGTTATTATATCTTTCATCTTTCTGGTGAAAACCATTCATTTCAGTATTAAGTGATTGAAAGATCAAGCCACAATTGATGATAATTAGAATGATAAATCTTATTTACCAAAGCCGTTTCATACTACAAGTATTTTTTAAACATGACTAGACAACTGCAGTCTTCATAGTTTCCATGGTTTCATAATAAGCGCAGCTTATTCCTGAGCTGTTGCACTTTGTGATCCATCGAAACTAAAAAAATAAAACGTATGGTGGCATGCGGTTATAGGAAAATAATCGATGACAGAGTGCTGTGATAAAACTTGACTCAATGTAGAGTTACTGTTAGAACTATGAAATGTTGTATAGTGGAACATATTAAAGACTTAAAATCCTCTTATTAAATACCAATTCCGCAGCAATAACAAATTTATATTTTTTTCTTTATTACTAAATGGCATGTCATACTTTTCAGCATGTATAGTTACACTATATGGATAAAACTTTTGGAACCCCCTTATCACCCATATGTGCTTCTTTCACAAGTAACAGTGCAGGTAAAAGAAAAATTACGTATTAAATTGTTTTGTTTTAATATATCATTGTTTCTATAGTAACAGCTGGTACACCAGGATCTCTAAGATGCTCCACATATTTTAATATTAAACATGTTGTTTAAAAAAAAGTCAATTATTATTGATTGTTAAGTGAAGTTTTATTGAAAGGGTGTGTGTGTGTGTGTGTGTGTGTGTGTGTGTGTGTGTGTTGGGGGGTGGGGGGTCAAGGAAAGGAATGTTTATCATAGCTATAACAGTCAAGTGTAAATTGTCTGTGTCCATTATCTGTGTAAAGCTGCTTCGAGACAATGTTCATTGTTAAAAGTGCTATACAAATAAAAATGGATTGAATTGAATTGAAAGAATTACAACTAACTACCTCTGTCATTGTTCTATAAACTAATAAAAATGTATTTTGCCTCATTCATTACTCAATGTAACATTTCACTCATTGGCAAAATTGCGGTGCGAACTCCAGACCATTCTGCAATGAAAAATAATGCACTTCGAGGGAATCACACTTCCCTGACACACATTACCTTTGCATAATAGCACATTTTAAATGTTTATGTCGAAGCTGCTATAAACCGTTGTTCCATCACTAGATTCTTTTTATAACCCAGTTTGTCATGTTAATGTCGTAATACACACAAAGATATATCAATGATTATAGAATTTTTTTTTTTTCATTATAAAACATTATCTTTTTCCTATTTATTATTCCATTGTACACAATGTTTTTTGCTGTAAATATATTTTGATAAAAGAAAGTACAGTGGTGTATAAAATGCACTGTCCCTGTATTTAAGTAAAAATCTCCTGCTAAGATATTAATCCTTTTACATTTCTATTTGAGTAAAAGTACCAAATTATTTGTTTTTGAAGCAAAAGTAAGAGGACTTATCTATGCTGGAATAATTGATGCAATTTAATGTTCCAACCTCCTGTGCATCATTCACAATAGGGACAAAAGTTTGTGGAAACCTGATTCACATGTGCTTTTTGAACATCAAATTCCACATTTAGTCTCCATATACTGTTCCAAAAACCTCCACTCTTCTGGAAAGATGTTTTACTAGATTTTAGAGTGGGCTTGTGGAGATTTGTGCTCATTCAGCTACAAGCGTTTTAGTAAAGTCAGGTACTTTACTACTGTAGGTGAGGTGAGGAGGCCTGTGGTGCAGTCAGTGATCCAATTCATCTCAAAGGTGTTCAGTAGGGTTGCGTTCAGAGCTCTTTAGCAGGCCACTCATGTTTCCCAAAATGAAAATACAGACAGTTAAAGAATGTATTCAAGTACAATAACAAAGGAAAAGTATTTCACTTAAATAAAATAAGGCATTGATCTGAATTACAGATTTCGCTTTTTCAAAGCTGTGCTGCTATAACAAATGAATCAACATCTTTCAATGAAAAAACTTATTCAATTGTAATTAGAGCTTAGTTGTAATATTGTATATATATATATATATAACTGGTTGTACAGTAGATGTTCATTGTAGTGCTAAAACCAGATTTCTGCAGCCTAGTCATTACTAGTCCTCAGTACAAATTTCCAGACCAGTACAAAAGTTTCAAAACTGCAAATCCTGACTTTATACAAAGTTGAAATTCTTCATCAGAAAGCGAGGGAGAGTATAAATAATGCAAATGTGTTTGTAGCATCGACTCCTTGTTCCTTTTCCCTCTTTTCTTTAGAGACACACATGCATGCTGTGAAACACAATAAAAAAACTGAGACAAACATTTGCAATCTGAGACAGAGGGAAAGCAGTTAAACAGGGGCATAATGGCTGATGCAAGCAAAGCATCATTTGCAGTTATCTCCCTCCATTAAACAGAAAGAAAAACTCTGCGTGCCGAATTTTGCATCTATGACATTGTGCGAATCTGTGAATATGTGACAATCTGAGAAATACGGTTTGTGGACACCTGGCGATAAATTTTATGTGCTTTTTGAATGTCCCATTTGCTCTTATAATAACCTCCACTCTTCTGGGAAGTTTTTCTACTTGATTTTGGAGTGTAATTGTGGAGATTTGTGCTCATTCAGCCAAAGGGTATTAGGGAACTCAGGTATTGATGTAGGGTGAGGAGACCTGGGGTGCAGTCAGTGTTCCAAATCAGTGTTCAGTAGGATAGAGAGCTCTATAGCAGGCTACCCAAGATCCAACCCATGTACATTTTATATTGACTTTGTGCACCAAGGCATTCTCATGCTGGAACAGGTTTGGTTCTCCTAGTTCAAGTGAAGAAAAAAAATACCCACCACATTGAAAAAAGACATCCAATGCAATTGTAAGCCTCCAACTTTGTGGTAACTGCTTCAGCAGGAAACAGATATTGTCAGAAATGTCACATGTAAGAATACTTTTGTTCATGTATTTTACCTTTAAATACATTTTTGTTTGTTTTTACAGAGGGTATATTTATTGAGCAGGAAAAAAAATGATGGTGTAAGTCTAATTCAACACATGTATATGTTGCAGCTGTCCATCTATTGTGCCTTATTCATGATAATTGTTTTTTATTTGTCCGAAAAAAATATTTGCACAGCTGTAGCCATGGAGTGTCAAGATTTTCAATTGACATAATGGGATTGAGCCCGATGCCTGAGTGCCAGCACTTTATTGTTCATGACCCACATGGGTAGAATTGGTATCAATTCACATAAACCTGGCTGTACTGTAGGGTTTCCTGAGATTTTGACAGGTGCACTGGCTGCTTTTGTAAGACATGACAGAAATACAGTATTTGGAAGCTGAAGATTTATCTGAGTTTTAAAAACACTGCATCTGAAAGCTTAGTAATATTTTATATATTATTATTAGGATCCCTTGTTATTGGTTTACATTAAAGGCAGGAAAGCCTGCTAGAAGAAATCAGATTTTGATACCTTTTAACCATAAAAAAGGATCTTTTTTGATGATTCTTTTTAATGACGCACTCTGTACAACCATCTATGTTGCGTTTGCTAGCAGAGAGCCAGCAATAAAATAAAGCACACATAAAACATGAAAAAAAGGGTTTTTTTTACTACCGGTTAAATTATATATTCATGGTGGACAGGAAAAAGTTACAACTAGATAAAACAAAGGATTTCATCATGCACAGATGCAATGCTTCTTTTTTCTTTTTTTCTTTAATAGCATAATATAATACGACAGGCATTTCTCTGTGAGAAATAGAGTTATAAAAATTGCTCTTGGTCATATATGTGTGTGTGTTTATACACAAACCATGTACTTGAGTAAAAGGTATGTGTCTTCAAATGTACTTAAGTATCCAAAGTATTGTGATTTATTATGGCTGTAATGTTCCTATTATCATTTTTATCATAAGATTCTTGCTTAAGTAACTAATTTTACATGAAAAGATAGATTAACATTATATAAATGAGTCAATCACTGATTGATATATATTTCAATAATTTCTTCTCAACTACTTTATAAAAAATTGTGCAAATAAGGTCATGTATGTTGTGGCAATTTTAGAGTCAAGAGTTTCCTCCATCATTTATTACTCATAAAATGATGTGATTGCTGTTGAACTGATGGTGAACAGTATGTACATGCTAAATAGTAATTATTTAATGTTTTTGAAAGGGAAAATCAACTAAAGCCAAAGGCTGTTTAAAATAAGTATATCTATAACCTTAAAATAGGACGAAAAGGTAATATAACTGACAATTTCTTGACCGTTGTTAAACAGTTGCACCAATTAAAGGATGTCTAAATTTCTGTAGTTGATTAAATATTTTTAAATACTTTTACAGGTTCTCTCTTGTGATGCACATACACCATTTAGGCATAACATTATGACATTATAACATTATGAGTTGTGAAGTAAACACTGATTATCTCTTTATCGTGTTTGTGGGTCGGATGTATTAGGCAGCAAGTAAACATTTTGTTCTTAAAGTGTTAGAAACAGGAAAATATATATTTTAATGTTTATTACACTGAGAGAAAATATAACAACATTGCGATCCTGACTGGAGCGTCACGACAATATCACTCAAACTGCTGTATTAATAAACAGGACCTTGATAGCAGTTCTAATTTAGATTCCTCCAAGGTTCTTAATCACTGTCTTTAATTGCAACTGTGCAAACTTTTGATAAGTTTAAGATTGTAACACTACCACCGATGGGAACATTTCTTTCTCAGAAAGTGGCTTGAAAATATCAGAGCGGACTCACAGTACTGCAGGGGAAAGTAATAGGATTTGTGACTGGTGATATTGATAGGATTGCTTCTTTATTGCTTTTCAGAGTATATTATATAACAGATAAAAATGTCTTTTAGTAGAAGTAATTACATGTCAATGATATGGAATATATCTTGAAATGTTTGTGCTATTTACAAAGCATGCAGTCTACAAAATATATAGATTTTTTAGACACAAATACTGTAGAGGCAAGATGTTAATTGAATTAGCAGATGACATGACCATGCAGTGAAATAAAAGTTAATCGTTAGGCAGTAAAGAGTTATAATATGGCTGTATATAGGTTTATTTAAAAGGTTAAGTTTTTTTTTTTTAGAAAACCAACTTTTGACAAGTGGCATGGACTTTTTACATATGAGATATACCTGTTTTGAATTTGATGCCTGGAAAATTAACATCGTTTTTTCTATTTTTGGCCTAGAATCGTCTTTTAAAAACAGCCATGGTGCCATAGCCTTGTTCCATGTTAATTTATTAAGTTATTCCAGAAAGGACGAATGAAATGAAAAATCTGTGAAACGTCTGTGAATAAGTTTCCTTTTCTGACCCTCAGCCCTGTAGCTAGCCTATTCCATAAGCATGAGTTCAATATGGAGTCGGTCTCCACTGTGGTATTAGAATAAGCTATACTCTTCAAGAAGGTTCCAGTAGAATTTGTGGCATGACTGGAACTATATTCAGCTAAAAAAACACTAGTGAGATCAGCATTGAAGTTGGGTGAGATGGTCTGGGCAGCTGTTGGAGTGAGGTTGAGATTAGAATTGAAGAATTTTGTTTATCCAGTGAAATACTTTGCTCAGTCAGCATTTGGACTATGATCTCCCAATTGATGACCCCTGGCTAGGAGCACTTACACTGTTTCTAAGCTCAGTCCATAATGAAAAATGAATAAACTTTTCAAACATACAAAGAAATGAATAAACTGAATAAACAATCCATCGACAGCTAAAGAGTAGTTCAATCCAACACATTTTGAACCAAGTTGGTCATTTCTTTCTTGCTAATCAAATCTCAGGCAGATGGAGAGATGAGGTTATTACCTGTTCTTTTATTCTTGCATTGGATCATTCTAACAGACCTCTGATCCAAATCTCATTAAATTATTTTTCTGGGAAAATTGAAGGCATGACAAGGTCATTTAGTACCTTCATTCCAACCATTTTAAGTTTCACAACGAGAGTTCAATTTCAGTGTGTGACTGAGTGTATTTGAGTGTGATTGCTACCTTGATGGCTGGAAAGGGAGCCTTGTGTAACGTACCTGCAAAAGTAAGTAGGTCCCAAATTTCAGTTTGAAATTCAAGTGTTTTAGAGAAATAGGCAGTATCAGTGAATACGGATACCAATTATTTCTTCAAGATGGCTAGAAACAAAAGTGCATATTTTCCAGAGTTACCACCAGCATTCAGTCTCACCTGTGTGCTTATGAGACTTAGTTCTGACTATTAGCTCAGCAGGTCACTTGGAAAACGTGGCCCGACATGTTCTAACTGGGTATAAATGAGATTTAATTTAAGCAGGAGCGATATACTGTATATGCCTGAAAATAATGTAGTCCAGCAGTGTGTAAGCACAGATTTAAATACAGAAAAAGTAAGACATTATCCAAGACCAAATCTTTAATGGTGCCACATTGGCACTGATTTCTGATTTAATTAATGAAGAAAGTATTTTTTAAATCACACATCTGCTCAGTAACAGATTTGGAGATGGTTGGATGAACACATCTTGGAAATATCAGGAAAGAAGATCTCTCCTGTCACATATATTCACATCAGTTTCTCACACGTTATTACTTTCACACCTGCTGATTCAAATATGGCAATTATTTTTAAAACTTTAAAACCGACAGTTTTATGGAAAAGTCTGAGTTTATTTGCTTTGAACAAGTGGGTTTCTTTCACGTTATCCAGGTCCCTCCAACTTTCTAATAACATACACGTATTTGGATTGACTACACTAAATTGCATCTGGATGTTAATGCGTGTATGCACTTCGCATCGAATTCAGGTCTATCCATTTTATTTACCGTACAGTTAAACCGTCAGGGGAGATAGTAGCTTAGTGGTTAAGACAGTGGACTTTGGGTCTGAAGTTCATGAGTTTAATTCCCAGCCACATCAAGCTTCTACTCCTGGGTCCCTGAGCAAGGCCCTTAAACTCGTAGGTGCTTAGCTGTAAGAAGTTGTAAGTCACTCTGGATAAGGGCGTCTGCCAAAATGCCTTAGATGACTCCAAACTGAGAGGATAATGGTTATGGACTTTGCTCATTAATGGGGTGACCTTCCCATCACTTGTCCAGATGTCTACAGTCTGTTAACCTAACAGAAAAGCTATCATGTCTCTTGTTCTCTTTTTTCTAATAAGGAGATTAAATAAATTACATACACTAAAAAATTTGCATTTTGCCAAAGCAATTTTTCAGAAGAAAATCTGATATATTTCCCTGTTTTATTCCTTAATGCTTTATTTTTTTATTTTTTATTTTTTTTGGATAAGCATCTCTTATTCATAAACATTATGTATTACTCCTTACATAGAAAGATTACACTATCTTATGAAATGCTCTTCGAAATTATTTTGAAGATTGTTCAATTTATATAGCATTTTCTATTATAAGAATAATATACAAAGAATAATGCTGTTTGTAGGGGTTTAGAAAGATCATGTCATAGATTTTTATCTATTTTTTGTTTTTTTTAAGCAGAATGATTTTGCAACAAAATAGGAAAAATGATAAAGGGAAAATGATAAAGGGAAATACTTAATAAATATTATGTTTGGATTTTTTTTGTTACTTGTAGAGAGACAATTTAATAGAAGGGTGCTGTAAATCAGTGAATAGCATGTGATAGGGTAAATATAAGTAATGCCCCATGGTGCTGATTCTCTATGATTTGTTTTCCAATAATTTCACAGCTATGTTGGCGTCTGCAAAACTCCATATAGTCTTGCTTTCCTCTCACACAAAGCTGTGATCTCCTAATCCCTGTTGCCATTCTTTCCCCTCTACTTTGCTGTACAGTAAGCTCCACGCATCCCGCTGCGCTGTCAGATGGCGGCAGAAACTTCCCGCGCATTTATGGTTGCCACTGGCAACAGAGGTTTGGTGCGTGCTAAGCCCCAGCTCCGTTCTAAAAGCCGGAGTCTAGATTAAAGCTTGGAATACCAAAAGCCAATATTACAGTGTGTTGTGCGTGAAATCTTAAGCATGAAATTTAATGCCGGTGTGAGTTTACAGGTAAATCAGAAGGCCAGAGGAAAGGAAAAGCATGCCTAGCAGGCATCCTGTGTTTGTTGTTTATTCACTGTTTACTCGATCATTTCCTTCATTAACACCTGAGACAAACCGTCATCCCGTGGGCCTTTTTACCGGAAGACCGGGGGAAAAAACACATCTAATTTAAATTTTACTGACAGAGTCTTAACATCTTTTACTCCCTACCTTCTTCTCTCTATCTCCTGCTGTCAGTTAGCAGGCTCCCTGTTTGCAGTTTGGCTTGCAGCTTCACAGCCGTGGAGAAGCCCATATTGCGTTCAGCGTGAAGTGGATTCGGCTGTAGGAAAGAGCAATGGACCGGAAAAATGAGCTCGATTTTCATTTTATCGCAGCAACTGTGTGCTACTGCAGGGAACTCACTAAAAATTACTCTCTAATTACTTTTTTAAAAGTTGAAATAGTTGAAAAGTTTAAACTATAGAAAAATCTAAAAAAAAATTGTGTTGCCTCAGGGGCAAATCCTGAACTTGGTTTACTGATTTTATGGGAATTTCACGTTTTCCATCAAATCCATATAGGCTTTGCACTTTCCTACCACTTGTTGAGAACATGTTAATAGGTGGATTCACTATTTAAAATGGCCCCTAGGATTAAAAAGTGTGTGTATAATGTGTATAAATGTGTATAATGCTAAGCAATAGACATGTATACAATGTATACCAGAATACAAACTAAGCAATAAATATTTTTCGGTCGTGGCAGGTAGCAAAACACATCTCCATGGTCTCTGGATGGATCCTACTATCTGTACAGGGTTTCTCAGCTCATATCTCCCAAAATCATGCTGGAAAATGCACAGGCTAATCTAAACTGCTGTTATGTGTGAATGTGTTTTGCATTGAAAATACAGCCCATCGACAGTGCAATCATTCAACCATGGTTACCAGGGATAGACTCTGGATACATCACTAGGATAAAGTAATTACCTAATCAATCTATTGGCTTAATAATGGATCAGTATTTGCTTATACGTATAAATTTGCCCAAAGTAGGTACAACTCTGCATAGGAGTTGTAGAACTCTTAAAGAGGCCAGAGTTAGGGTGTCAACAATTATAGGCTTAAAGGGGATTTCTTTGAAAGACAATAACATTTTGGAATTTTTTTTTTTTTAATCTTACCTAGTTATTTGTTTAGAAGCAGAGCTCATGGAGGAATTTGACGCACATGTACAGGGTAAATATTAATAGTGCCGCAGCGCCCTCTGTTGGGCGTTACAATAATAACAAAAGGAAAACTTTGTGACAGTATGAATACAATAGTTTGTCTCCATCTGCTGGTTAAAAAAATATTTTTCGCAGGCCTGAGTTTTGTTGTCAGCCGTTTCTGAGTTGATTTTTTTTTGTCATTGTTGGTTAATTATTACTTTATTTACGGTTTACCGCATTACCCACAATGCAATTCAACCACTTCCTGATTTCATCATTAAGTAAACGATGCAGTAGTACTTTAGTCCTTTGGTTCTTCAGTTTGTGTTCTCTTCAGTCCTATATTTTGTATAATTTTTAATTTATGAATGTTATTGGAAAATGGAAAGTATGCAAATTCACTAGACACCTATGTGACATCACCACATCACATAGCCACTAACATTTCACAGAAACAATAGAAATACACTACCAATACCAGTATTAGCACCAGAATCACTAATCATATCACAAATATTTCGGAATAAATATTCGGTATAAATTCAATGTGCTTAGGGTTCAACTTTCCCAGAAACACCTAGTCTTTTATTGTTCGGAATTGACACATGCATGTTCCTTTTATATGCAACAAGCTATGTCAATTACAATATTACTTTTCAATTATTACTTTCAATTTTACGTTTTTGTTTTTATATGAACATGCTCATTATATACAAGTAGGCTAATTAGAACCAGCACCACAAGACAAGACAATATGTCAATGACTAGAAGCTCTGTAAGCTTTATTTAGAGAGCAAAGAGTCAGCTGGAGTGTAATCTATCATTAAATGGCCTGCTCAGTCACCACACCATCAAACAAAGGCCAGAAAGAAATTTCCAGCTAATAAAGAACACCTTTGGCAAGTTTTAAAGGAGGCATGGCAAAGTATTTCAGTTGAATGTTTGGAAAAGTAGACTGTCTGGATGTCAAGATTATGTCTTTTTCTTCTTCTTGTTTCGTCTTCTTCCATTAGCGGATCATGCTTCTCCATACTTCCCCTGTCTTGTACATCTGCCTCTTTCAAACCAACTACCTGCATGTCTTCCCTCACCACATCCATAAACCTCCTCCTTGGCCTTCCTCTTTTCCTCCTTGCTGGCGGCGCCATCCTCAGCATTCTCCTACCGATATACCCCACGTCCCTCCTCTGCACACGTCCAAACCATCTCAAACTCACCTACCTCACCTTTTCTCCTGAACGTCCTACATGTGCTGTCCCTCTAATAAACTCATTTTTAATCCTGTTTATTCTCCTCACTCCCAATGAAAACCTCAAAATCTTCAGCTCTGCTATCTTCAGCTCCACCTTCTGTCTTTTACTCAATGCCTCTGTCTCTAAACCATACAACATTGCAGGTCTCACCACAGTCCTATAAACTTTCCCTTTCACTTTTGCAGACACTCTTCTATCACAAATCACTCCTGCTATCACTCTTCTCCACCCACTCCACCCTGCCTGCGCTCTTTTCTTCACTTCTCTAACACACTCTCCATTACTTTGCACTGTTGACCCCAGGTACCTAAACTCCTTCTCCACCTCATCATCTGCAAACATCATAGTCTAGGGAGACTTCTGTCTGACCTCGTCTGTCAACCTGTTCATCACCACTGCAAACAGGAAAGGGCTCAGGGCCGATCCTTGATGCCGATTCAAGAGTATGTAAAACTGGTATTTATGCAAATGGAAGTTTTTTCAGTGAAAATAAATGTTTAACTGTGTGTGTGTGTGTGTGTGTGTGTGTGTGTGTGTGTGTGTACACATTCCTGAGATGGACTGCCATGTCCAGTGTTTCTGGGATAATAATTCATCACCACCATTACAAGGATAAACCAGCTACTGAAAATAAATGATTGGAAATATTATATATATTATAATAAAAGAGTGTTCATAGCTAAAACTAGGAAAAGGTAAACAATTCATTATTAATAATACAGTAATGCAATGCATTCACATTGCACATAAAACAAGAAAATAAGTATGATATTGTACTTGCAGACACATCAAAATATTGGGACACCTGAGCATCACATCCATACTGTATGTGATTCTTCTATTATCTGTTACCACAAATTCTGCATCACACAGTTGAATACTTTGGATTTTCTTTGTATGCTGTAGCATTACAGTTTCCCTTCGATCGAACTGCAAGTCTCAAATATGGTTTCGCAAGAATGGTCTGGAAGAACTTGGGCGTCCTTTACAGAGTCATGATTTTAATTGTACTGAACATCTTTGGGTGAATTATTTTCACTCTGGAACACGGACTGCATTCCAGACGTCCTCACCTGATATCAGTGTCTGATCTCATTAATGATCTTCTGGCTAAATGAACACAAATAACAATTGCCACAGCTTTAAAATCTATTCAATAACCTTCCAAGAAAAGTGGTTAATATCCATGATAACCAAAAATACGAGAAAAAAATGTATCCTTATTATCTATGTGTGTATGTGTGTATGCATCTACATATGTATTTATACACACACATATGTAAAAATCTATATTTGTCAAAATCTTGCAACTGTCTCTAAAAATTGTGGATAAACTCTAGGATTTTTTTGTTCTATGTTGTTTAAACTCTTAAAGTAATTACTAGTATTTACTGCAATATGTATTGGATAAGGGAGATTCCCATTATCCATCCCATTTGCTGTTAGAATAACTTCCAAACTGATGGGAAGATGTCCCAGTAGATTTTGTAGTGTGCTTGTGAAGATTTGGTGTGGAGGTCTCAGGTGCAGTCAGTGTTTTAGCTAATTCCAAAGGTATGTAATAGAGTTGAAGTCAGAGTTCTATAGCAGGCCACTCAAGATCTTTCACTCCGACCGTGTAACCCTTATATTCTTATATATATGTCATACTGGAACAGGATTGTGTCTTCTAGTTCAGGTTAAAGGAAAAATGGATTGTTACCTCATCCAAAGACACTTAATACAATTGTGTCCCACCAACATTGAGGTAACATTTTGATAAAGAACCACATATGGCTGGAAAAGCCAGGTGTCCCAATACTTTTGTTCAGACAGACAGACAGACAGACAGACGGATAGACGGATAGACAGATAGATAGATAGATAGATAGATAGATAGATAGATAGATAGATAGATAGATAGATAGATAGATAGATAGAATATGGCCACTAGATGTCAACAAAGATCTGTCAATTGTGCTCAGGCTAAATAATACTAAACACTTGTAAATAAGACTTGTGTTTTGCTAACACTTTCACTTCACAAGGTTTTAATGATAAAAAAATTAATAATAATAATAATAATAATAAACAAATCAAATTATCACAATACACTCCAAAACAAACTCTCAGAAGTATTTTTTTTTTCACTTAAGAATGACATTTCGTTTATCAGTTTATTGCTACATTTAATTTGGTGGAATGTCCCTGATACAATGAGTTCCTGTTATCACATATTATAGCAGCTATAAACACACGTCATGTTACAGAGAAACCAGCAGACACAGAGTCGTCTTTCTTATTAATTATGCAAACGCATTACAACTAATCACTTTCACATACATTTTAAAATGAGCTTTTCCTTACAAAAAGTTTCACTATATCACTGGTATAATATGTTCCTTGTTAAATAAAGGATAGTTTATATTGATTTATCTTCATGGATTTTATAGAGGAAAAACCTATATTTTATACAAATAAAATTTGTATCTGTCAAATAATAATAATAATAATAATAATAATAATAATAATTAGTATTTTTCAAAATGAATCACTTACAAAGTAACAATCTACCCTAAATGCTAAATAAAAAGGAAATATATTTTAAGTGAATATAATTTTAAATAGAATAATTACTAATACGAGAAGTCCCAGGTTGCCAAACAAAAAATAAATAAACATGTTTCATTTAAATTATTTAATGATGCAGGATTTCTGTGAATTGAGTAAAAAAAAAAAAAGAAAGAAAAAAAATTTTTAATACAGTAAATGCAGTAGAATAACATATTGTAGAATTTACCAGGCTGCAAAATCAAATATAATTGAATAAAAGTCAATGATATATTAAATAGTGACTAATGTAAGAAATTTCTGTCTGCAAAATAAAATAAAATAAACATTTATATTACTTGAAATACTTAATACTCTAGGATTTCAATGACTACAGAATAAAATAGCATTACTATAATTTTAAAAACAATCAAGTGATTAGTAATGTAGGAAGTCACTGCAAAATAGAAACATTATTTTATTTCACATTTAATTTATAAATTACATTTATTAAATGTGACCAATGTAGAAGGTCTGGTTGCAAAATTAAATACAATCATTAATTAAATAAATGAGTAAATTATAAAAGAATAAAATTACATTAAAATAATTACAATAACAATGTAGGATGTACATGGCTGCTAAATTAATTGCATGAAATATAAATATATTCTAGATGAAATAGTGACTAATATAGAAAGCCTTTGACTGCAAAATAAAAAAATAAAAATAGTTCTTGCAGTAGTTTAAGTGATGAAGATCTGCTTGTGCATTCAGAGCTCAATCAGTTGAACGCAGAACTTCTGCAACGTGCGCGCGGCAGATGTGGCGCGCGCCCCACCGTTGTTGTTGTTTTTTTTTTTTTTTTCTACGACCGCTCGCGCCTGCCGCCCCGCGCGACTACAGCGCTCTGCTCGCGCGCGCGGCTTCATAATATATATATATAAAACTCGCCCTTTTTCTTCGTCGCGTCTGTAAGTGAAGCGCGGCTCCGTTACCGGCGACTTACAGCAATCGCACTGAAGGCTCAATTCTCCTCCTCCTCCTCCTCTTCTTCCTCCGCTCCCTGTTTCTCCTCCTCCATCACCGCCTTCGCTCCCCCCTCCTCTTCCTCCTCCTTCTTCCTTCCTTCCTTCCCCGGTTTATTCCTCCGCGATTTTTTCGCCGAGATCCGCAGCCGGGTGACCGCATACAGCTTTTCGGTAAGGGGACTTCACTCGAGATCGAGGCCCCCCCGGCCCCCTCCTCCTCCTCCTTTTCCCCAGCTCCCTCTCCCAATTCAGACTCCTGTTTATTTTATTTTATTTTTTGCACCTGACCGTTTTTCTGCGTGTGGATCGGATTTATTTGGAGCATTTAGGAGCTCCGGACGAGGCCGCGGGCTTCAGGAGGTGGGGATGACTTTAGAGTCTATGATGGCTTGCTGCCTGAGTGAAGAGGCGAAGGAGTCGAAACGGATCAACTCCGAAATCGATAAGCAGCTGCGCCGAGACAAGCGGGACGCCAGGCGGGAATTAAAGCTTCTCCTTCTCGGTAAGCCCTGGGCGTCTGACATTTCTCTTTTCTGCCTTTCTCCCCCCCTCCCTCTCGTGTGTTAAACATTAGAAAACGGCGTGCAAACCGGATCCGTGGCTGTGGTTTGGCGCTGGTTCTCTTCAGCCGCCCAACAGGTTTGTCCGTGTTCAACTGTTCTCGCACGGCTAACGGCACTGCGCTTCCAAATCAATGAATGCTAATTTGTACCAAGTCATTTAGAAAGCCACGGTGATAAGGGCTTTTTGTGTCTGTATATAAATGACGCAGTCTCCCTCTGGTTTCTTTGGGTTTAGTCCCATACCGTTTTCCTCCTAACGTTTCCCCCCCACTTCTACTCTATGTACGTTAGCCTGCTAGCCGTCCTGCTAACCGATATAGCATTGCTAGCTTAGCCTCCTGAGGGCCGACCTGCACAGGTTGCTGGAGAACAGATTTGGGAATGAAGTGTTTTGTTCCGGGAAAATTATCCGCAATGAGCGACTTTGCAGAAGATTATTGTTCCTAGTCAAATATTAGGTGCATTTTACAGATTCATCGTCATGTACGATATATATATTTTATTTATTATTATTATTATTATTATTATTATTATTATTATTATCATCAGCTAGGAGCTTTCAGAGCTTGGTAAAATTTCCCAAATCAAAATTCACTCTTGATTAATGTTTCGGGTTGATTAATTACAAAACCTTCACCTGACCATTAATTTTCATGGGGCTTTATAGCCAGCAGTGAACAACGACTGGTTTCTAATGGTTTGTAATGGTTCTACTGATGGAACAGGTTACTGATGGGTATAAAGTTGGCCTACATATGTCTGATGGTCTCTGTGACTTTCAGCCCTGGGTTACACTTCTCCACTATCATGATTAAGCCCTATTTGGAAAGGGTTAGTTGTATGTGAGGTTATGGGATTATGCAGTAATTTCCAGTCGTTTTAGTTTTCTTCACTTCATGTGTACGGACATCTCTGGGAGGGTATACCATCTAAAACTGGAAATGTAAGAACAGTCTGGGAAACCGTCTTGTCTTTAATCTGCTGAAACCAAAATGAAACCAGGTCGAAGTTTGAAACGCAAGCAAAAAATGTTAGAGAGAGAGAGAGAGGTAGTGGTAGAGGAGGCTTATTAGGATGTGTCGGAGAAGCAACACTTCCATTTTAGATACGCTACAAAAATCCCTTAGTTCGGTTGAACACGTTCTGCAATTCATGAGCAAGCAAATCTATCCAATCGATTACATGATGATTAAGCGAATACTAAAGGTCTCGTGTTAAAGATTTGCACACAAGATGTTTAGAACGTTCATTCCGACGTGACCGTGTACATCCTGGTGACTTCCATTCCAGCGATCATAATGACTGGAGGCAGAACTCTTACTCAGTCAAAAACTGTCATTCATACAAGACGTGAATTCATGTGAATATGCACACAAGTCTAAACGTTGACATGCAGGTCATCCAGCTGCTTTACAAGTCCCGGTTAGTGCGTTACATGTCGTCTTTGATTGCAAGGTGTTTAGCATAGCGCAAAAGACAATTTTGGTGGCCGATCATAATGACTTCTGCATGCCCTCCACAATCCAGGAATCTAATTTCAGTCTGAAACCTGAGATGCTACTGTGGTGAAAAAGAATCCAGACACGGCATGAGTGAAAGTGTCTCTGTGATAATGTTTTATGATTAAATGAGGTTTTAGTGGAATACTTGGATATTTTTTTGTGAAGAAAACGGAGAAACAATGATGTAGGAACAGCGAAATCTCCATTCAGGAGTTTCGATATGTTTTTCTGTATTTTAATTAACCTGAGTCTGTAAAACTTATTTGTGTGTAAAACCCAAGCCCTAGACAGCACACTTGTTTTTGAACCAAGTATGTTAACCAAACAGGTCTAGTCCTATTCCAGGAAGTCTTCCACTCGCCGTTCTTGCTTCCCACGAATTTGCTAATGCATCTAATACAGTCAGGTTTCAACACGGTGATACTCTCTCTCTTTCTCCGATGTATCTTAAACGAGTGATTAAGTCCACATCTCATGGGTCTTTACACCATACTGTCAGCAGCGAGCATCATGGAGGTTTTTTACAAGAACTAGGCTACAGTTCCAAACAAGACAGTTTGAGGTCATCATTCCACTTCCACACCGTCTCCTAATCGCCTGGGTTTATTTTAAAAACGGCGACTGTCTGTGGCCACACGCCGATGACAGAACCGCGGGTGGAAGAGCCAAAGATCTGTTAGGAAGTCGGAATGTGGGCTTTATCAAGCCCCACGATGGTTTGTTTCAAGATCCGGATGTGTTTGTTGTGTGACTTGGACAGTGGTATAGCGATATCTGGCTCAGACACGCTCAGCATTCATTTCCTATTCATTTCCGCTCACCACCACAGAACCGAGTGCACGAAAAGGGAGCTGATCAGTGGTAATGTGTGAAAAAAAAATAGCAAAGCAAGAAGGACATTTGTGCTGTCTAGAGAGAGGTCACCTTCAGGGGTGTGTGATGTGGCTCAAATATAATGATGTTTGAAGACTTTTATGTAAGGCACAATATGCAGGTTTTTTGTGGTTTGTTTTAATTAATTAGCCCACCAGAGTAAAATAATTTGACCAAAAAAAACGATCTTTCAAAAAAAAATTTTGCGATGATGTCATCATATTAACATCGTTCATGAGTTACAGTGTATGTCATCCAAAATTCAGATTGTTCCCAATATCAAAGCTAAATACTATCTGAATAACGTTGATTTAAATTTTGACATTATACTTTAGAGCTTTGGATCATACTGGACTCCAGGGTTAAGTATTAGTTGAATGATAATGTGTGGCAAAGTGAATTTAGTGTCACAAGCATCATGAGTCACTACACAAGACAAGCAACAACTCACACCTCAATTCAATTCCCAGTAAATATTAAGCCGTCTGACCTGCTGAGTCGAAGCCTAGAGGCGCGACTAGATTTCCCACTGAGCTGCTCATAATAAATGTTTTAAAGTGAGGAGACTTAATCTTTTATTCTGCTACACTGTTGTATTCTGGTATCTTATTAATCAGAAGGTGTAAATGAGGCAAATTTTCTCTTTTCCCCTATTGTTCATTTAAGGACAAATGGCTTCCTGTTGACATGACAAGCTGCCTGTTTTGTTTTCTTAACCTCAAGACAGAGGGAAAAAAACAACAACAAGGGCAGTAAAGGAGCAAATGTGTGTATAACATGAGTGATAACTGTAAATATGTTGTTTTTTCGACATTCCACAACATTTAATGGAACAAATAAAGTGCATTGTGATTTGTCTTCAGGCAAAAATCAAACGTCAGTGGCTTGTTAAAGGTAATGTCAAAAGTATGGTTTTGTCATCCTATTAAGCACCAGTCCTTATTGAGTTAAAGTGGTCCAAGTAATCCTATTAGGTCTTGGCAATAGAAAAAAGGATATGTCTTGACAATTCTGGATCATCCACATCCTAAATGCTTTGCGTTGCTCCCAAAGTTGGACGGTGACTTATATTTTGTCGTGTTTGCCTATATTTGTCAAAGCACAAAGTAAGGAATTATGTGTAAGCCTGGTATGCTGAGGAGGCGACATGCACCCCTGGAGTTTTTCTGTCGTTCGACTTGGTTGATCCCTCGTGGCAGGGAATTGGCAGGAACAAAGACTGGAAGATAAATGTGCATCTTGCTTTAGTTCCTGATTGGTGAGGACATGCTAAAGTTCCAAGATATAAATTTGTGTGTGGATATTTTTCGGTTAAGCTGAAGTTGTAGCTGTGCTTGTACAGTTAATATATGAGGGGCAGATGAAGCTTCCTGTGGCTCTGTGCTAAACAGGGATGGGCTTCTATCCCTGAAGATACTGTTTAATCTGCATCAGCAGAGTATAGAGTATTTAAAAAGTGTATAGGCCACACAGTATAACCGTATATATACGTAAACACTTAACATGGTGTTAATGTAGGATAGTACATCCCTCAATAGCAAGATGTGCTTTTGGCTACAAAATGATTAAACAGCTGCTTAACTTGTCTCTGGGTCGCAACCCTGCAGATTTCCTTCTATGTTGCATCTTATACTGCACCAAAGGTGTTTACAGAAATAATGAGTTGGAACAGGATTGTAAATAGAAGTAGAAGCTTAGTTCTTTGTACTGTAAGACTAAAGTCTGACACCATAAAAAACTCGTCTGCTATTTTTTTCTGTTGTATTAATGTTTAGTTCAGCTGTGAGAATGGTAACACTTGAGGTGTGCTATTCCTGTCAAGTGCCAAATGTGTTTCAGGGCCTGGGTGGTGCCTTGTTACCATTCAGAATAAACATCCGAACTTTCACTTTCAATTTAAATCCTGGTGAAATGCCATCCATGTTGTATACATGGAATTGCCTTAACATAACTGCGGAAAACTCTAACAGATAAGCAGATGCAGGGAAAAGGGCGAGTTCTGCCGACACCTTCCTGTGCAGAGCCTTAAGATGGCCAGCTTTGGCTGTGCAAACACACATGTTGGTAGACTTTGGACTTTTCATTAGGAGGCGATGAAACGCTTGTGTGCCATTTGCTTTAGGCATGTTTTTTTGTTTCTTTGTTTGTTTATTTGTTTGTTTGTCTATGTTTTTTTTTTCTTTTCCTTTTTAGCTAATCTGGAATAAAAGTGTGCACTTGTTGTTGTAAGGTTGTGCTGTTCCAACTGCTCCGACGGCTATGCAGTTCACTCAGCCTGGAATCAGAGAAATATCTCTGCTCACTATTCCCCCCCATTTATCTGGGTAGAGATATGATTAAAGGTTCAGCTGAATGTACTGACAGGAAAGAATTTTATTGCTGGAGCTATTTACAATACCACCTGACATTTTAGGGTTTTTCTTTTCTTTCTTTTTGTTGTTGTTTTTGTCCCCCAATCAGTGACCTACAGAATGATTTATTGAATCAAGGGGCAGATTATAATTACTCTTGCCTCTTTGTCGCTCATAACCATTCTCACTATATGGCCAAAAGCTTGTGGACACGTATTACATACATTTTTCCCCTCCAAAACTGTTGGCACAAAGTTGGAAGCTCACAAATGCTGTTGTAGCATTACAGTTTCCTTTAATTGGAACTAAGAAACCCAATGACATTGACCCTATGCACAAAGTGAGCTCCATGAAGACAGAGTTTACTACAGGGGCCTGACCTCAACTTCACATTTCATTTTAAAGAACTGAAATGCTAACTGCACCTCAGGCCTTCTCGCCTAACATCGTTTCCTGATCTCTCTAATGCTTTTGAGTGCAATTCCCCACAGCCACACTCCAAAATCCTAGTGAAAAGGCTTCTCATTAGAGTGAAGGATATTATAACAACATATGAAGGATTAACTCCACATTAAGGCCCCCAGATTATGAAATGGGCATGTATGGCTGTGATACTCAGGTTTCCATCTACTTTTGCCCATATAGTCTAGTTGAAACTTGTAGTTAGCCATATCATTTAAACCATGAACAGGTGAAGTGAAAAACATGATCCTGTAAGAATTGTCTCTCTCAAAGGCTGGGATATATCAGGCAACAAGTAAACAGTCAGTTCACAAAGTCAATGTGTTGGGGGAAGGAAAAAACGGGCAAGCGCAATTGTAGGGTGTTCCTGGTAAGCGGTTCCTGGTTAGTACCGTTTAAAAGTGACCCAATGAAGCTCCTTGGGGCCTGCTCAGAGTGCCTGTCCTCCTGTCCACCACCGAAAAACACCAACAGCCTGAATCGGAACAATACTGTGGAACAACAGAAGAAGGTGACAGTCCAAGAACTATGTTTTCCTTTACATCTTGTAAAAGACTGAATGCAGGTGCGTCGCTTACCTTATTGAAGTAGTCAAGCTGGAGGAGGTGTTTTTCTGGTCTACTTTGGGTCCTATTTTTGTGTAAATGTTACTTTCACACTAACCACCTACCTAATGTTTCAGAAAAAAGTACACCTCTTAAAGGCAATGGAAGAACCCAATAGTCTTTTTTCAGCAAGAAAATGTGTCCTGCCACAGTGCAACAGTTGTCCAGAAATTATTTGAACAACATGAGAGTTTAACGTGTTGACTTGACCTCCCCAATCTTATTTCAAGTCAGCATCTGTGGGATGTGCAGGATTAATATTTAAGACTCCAACTTGGAACATACAGGACTTAAAGGATCAGTATGCACAGTATATTCACCTGATGCTATTTAACATTTTTTTTTAGAAACCTCTCAGGATATTGGATGATTTTCTTTCACTTTATTTTGCTGTAGCATATTTTTTTTGTGTGTGTGTTTTTTCTCCCCTCCCCTGTCTTTTTGTTTCATTTGCGTGTGCACACAGACACACACTTTCATTTCTCCTTGATGAAATGCTTCAAGGTGGCTGAGTGACCCGGGTTGCTCCTCCTGTGGCTATATAAATAGAACAGGTGCCACTCTTCAGCATCACAGAAAGAGACCTGCAGGGATGGATGAAGCGCTCTCACGCTCGGCCTCCTGTTCCCCTTTTCTCATATTTTCTTGTCTCTTCTCATCTACTTCTATTGACTTTTTTGCTTTGCCTATTCTTGCTCTATTTATTTCATCTTAGTAAGTTGCAGAACGCTCCCAGATCTGGTCGACATCTATTTACGTTTATACACATGACTATGACTATAAGCATGTTGAACAAACCCTTGAAGGTATAGTACGGTAGATTAGTCTTCTTTCTTTATGTCTGTATTATTGGAAGATATAGTGTTTAAATATTTTAGCGGAAATATGCCCGAGTTCACTGATATGTTGATTGCAGCCTGTGAAACCCCTTTTATAGTGTGTAACTGACAGGTTTGTACTTTCCTGAGCTGAAATGTTTCTCTTATGTGAGAACTTCAGGAGCGCAGTTCAGAAAAAAAGAGGAAAGAAGTCGGGAGGGATAGTGTATGCAGCTCTATCAGGATATTTCAGGAGCTCTATGAGGATAGTAAAGGCTAATGCATTTAATGAAATGGGCTAATAAGTGTATCACTTAGGCTGTGTTGCCTGCTATGCTTTTATTCATAGAGCAACAATATTTCTTTTAGCTGCATAACATTATAATTCATAGTATGTAGTTCATCATAATGTGTGTAGCAACAAAGCAATTCCAACCCATCTCGTGGAGTTGGATTGTAGTTAAACAGCACTTATTGATTTGGTTGCCTTTAACTGAGGTGATGTCATAAAGGTTTTCTGTGAATTTAATTGTGCAATAAATGCATTTAAAATTTCTACATGAAATGGAGCTCTCAGAAATGTCTCCAAATTTGGACTGCTGTATGAATATGTTCTTACTCATCCGTTGACAGTAGCTGAAGCAGAGAGGAGCTTTTTAAAGCTGAATCTAATCAATGGGGGAGACTTTAGGTCATGGAGTGGTTCACCCGGGGCGTCATTCAAGCTGAAACCGCCATTACCGCTTGGTAGTATCTACTCATTTCAAACATACAGTTCAACATCAGTTCAACAGCAAGCAGAACATTTAGAGAGCAATAAACGATGGAAGGAACTCATGACTCTAAATTGCCACAGCACCCGTTAACTTATTTGCATAATTCTTTTTAAGTCTTTTAAAAGGTTTTTGGGCTTATGATAACTTATTACATATCAATCAGTGTTTGACTCATTAATATCGTTCTATTAATAGATTGTTGTGCTGAGAGTAACGTCAGAGTCTTTTCACATAAACTGAGTTGATTAAGCAAAGCGTCATATTCTAGTCATATTATATACATTATTCTGATACTTAAGTACGTTTAAAGCCAAATACTTCTGTACTTTTACTCAAGTAAAAGTTTAAAGGGAGCACTTTTACTGGAGTCATATTTCACCTACTGTATCTATACTTTTACTCAAATACATTCTTTGTGTACTTCGTCCACCACTGCTCATTACCCAACAAACAAGAGAAGACGAGGAACAAAAGGGAGATGGAACTGACTTGTATTTAACAAATGGATCAAAGTATGGCCACAAAACCCCAATTCTGATATGCAGACTTGGTGGTGCTTTTATTTGAACACACAACCTTTTGTATCTATATCTATAACCCAAAGGTGGTTAAAAGGTGTTACTTGTTTGACCTTGTTAGAAAAATCAGTCTTGCTGGTTGGAAGCTTCCATGTCTAAAAATAGTTTCAAGTAATAACTATATCAGTGAGACAGAGTGATGACCCACCATGCATTACCCACTAGATGTTCCTTTGTTGGTGTCACTTCTAGACTACCAAACACCTGGAACATCTTTTTACTAAACCAGTGTTAAATAGTCTTGCCACTTGAAAGGCGGTGTCCCATGTCTGGTAACCACAGAAATTTTACTCTGGTTTACCAGCAGACCTAAAAGGTAAAAAGCAGGAAGGGTAAGATTTATAAAAAAAAAATAAAAAAGAGAGAGAGAGAGAGAGAGAGAGAGGGAGAGAGACGTGGCACGGTAACCGCATGGGTAAGTTTTGCACCACAGGCTCCATTTGGTTCGGCTTGTCCGCCATGTTGTGCACTTGCACTTCTCTAACCCCTCTTTTATTATCCTTGACACATTTAATATATCACTTTTTTTCTATAATAAAGTAGGCCATGAAGTTGCTGAGCATTAGGAGTGAGTCTAGGATGGAGGTTTGCTCTATTTGAAGGTTTTTTTTTGTTTGTTTGTTTGTTTAGTTTTATTTTAAACTAAAAAATGTAACAGGATTGGTTATTGATGTTTCCAGACTCGGATCCAACAACACATCGAAGTGCTTTTGTGACAATGTCTGTATCTTGTATACACACTCATCTACAAGGCTCTATAACCCTGTCACTATTTTGACACGGTACTACTTGCCATTTTATGCCAATTTTAGTAGATGCTTGGTGGTTGAAATCATTTATCTGTATCATTGTGTTTAGAATAAATAACGGTAGTATAAACCTTTTAGAAAGTACACTACAGCAATTTGCAAAGGATTGCAGTTGGATTAATGACGTTCTACCTCTTCGTAGTTTAATTTTAATGTTGTTCCTCCTTTTATCGTTTACTCTACAACAGCTTTAAGCAGCTGTTTTCTCCCAGTCTGTTGACTGCTTGGGTACAGTGCTGACACTGAAGACTTTTTCCATCAATAGAAAACTTCACTTCCAAAGATTTTACATCGTGGTCTCAGTTTTTTTTTTTCTTGTGCTACTTTTCTGAATGCTGTTACAGGAAATGGTTAGACACCTCTCCAACCAATCAGACAGGAGAACAGTGAGTGTTTTAAAATGGCAGTAAATTTCAAGTCCGTTCAAGAGGCTTTTATCGCCATTTTAGCCATTTACAGTAGAGAGTACACAGTTTAATGAAATAACATTTCTCCAGGACCAATGTGCTCCATTAAACAACATAAAATAATTATTTAACATTTTATAAACCCCCCCTTCCCCAAGTAATTCATCTTTTTTCTAGTCACCCACAAAATAAAAAATCAGAAGAGGCTTTTAAAATTGTGTTCTTGTGGTTTGACCAATTTTTATTTAGTTATTTATTTTTAAATGTGTTTATTTTTTGACTCCTAGTGTTCCATATTTTATGTATGACACAAATGTGCCTTTTTCGGACATCGTTTCTTTCACTCACTCTCAGCAAGCGTGGTTTATCAGTTTGAAGCTTGTTGATGCAGACAAATGGGAGCCGTGCGCCGGCACTCGACAACTCATCGCTCCTTAACACTGCATTCTTCTTAGACAGTTGCGCCATTAGCGACGCATCTGAAGCAACTCAAGGCGTCATTAATGCTTTTAGCAAAAAGGGGTCCAAAGTGGCAAATCAAATTCTTTCAAACCTAAGAGGAGAGGATCGACAGTTGTGAAAGGAAACCGTCTGCAACGCGAAAAATTCAAGCCAATCCATCAATAAGCTTTTGCAAGAAACTTTAACACTGCTGTGATTGTGTGGCGCAAAGAAGCATGTGGGGAATTTCCCCACTTTGGGAATCATGTTTGATTTGATTGTCCAATATTTTCTGTAATTGATGTCACTAAGTTCTAGTTTAAAAAGCAGACAAACAAAGCAAAATAGATTTGTTTTATCATGTGGAATGCAGTGTACACTACATGAACAAACGTTTGTAGACACCTGGTCACAAGATTGGTATGTGCTTTTTGAACATTCCTTTCCACTTTTAGTCCCCATTTGCCGTTATAATAAAGGTGCAGTGTTCCAATTCATCCTAAAAGTGTTCAGTAGGATTGAGGTCAGAGCTCTATAGCAGGCCACTCAAGATCTTCCACTCCAACCCTTATAAACTATATCTTTATGGAGCTGGCTATGTGTTACAGATGCATTGCCATGCTGGAACATGTTTCGGGTCTCCTGGTTGAAGTGAATGGAAAACGCATTGCTTCCCCTCCGCAAGGCAGATATACGATTGTGCACCTTCAACTTTGTGGTTAACAGATTGGAAGAACCACATATGGCAAGAAAAATACATGCATATCTTGTACATATTGTCGGTGACGTAGAGATTTAAGGTAGTAACAGATGATTGATTATAAGTTCCTGCTCGTTGTGCACTTGTTTCGAGTCTTGGACTGTGACTGTGGACTATTTTTATAAGGTGTAGATCTTTTTATTTTGACCCCTTAAGGTTGGTTACCTGGGCAAAAAAGCTTAACTGTTCGCACCATGTCCTGTGGTGTTACCACTCTTCCTGGATTGCTGACTTGAAAAAATTGGGCAAGTTTTATTATCAGTAGTTTATAACTGGTGTATGCAAATCTGGGGGTTAGTTCTGATTTGGTGAACACATTCAGATTATCGTGGTAAGCCCTTGGATGCAAATGAGCTGCTGATTTGCATGTTTGAGTGGCAGCTTGGTAAAAAGATACTGCACACTGGAAAGCATAACCTACCACTATACGTTTTGTGTGTGTGTCTGCGCATGTGCATGTGTGAATGATCCGATAAGCTAGGATTCTAACTGCTACATATGCAGTGTTCAGTGGTAAGTGAGAGGTTTAATCCAAAACCTCTTGAACTTCTGCAGCGCTACACAAAAAAAAGGGCCAGCAAAGTACTCAGTTGTTCACTTCCTGCAGTTTGGTCGATTCAGGGTTTCTTGGTTTTTTGTTGCATATTGAAGCGCACTATGGTTTGCTTGGAAACGGACCGAGACAGACCTTGGTTTATACTGGCTCAAAACTAGGTGTAGGAAAGTAGTGCTAAAACACGAAGAACAAAATCTGTATATGGTTTATCCTGCCAGTGCCTCTGTCTAGTGTTATATATTTATTTTAAAAAAAATAAAATTTAAATATAAATTTTTTATTTTTTTTTCCTATATATTGTCTAGTGTTGGTAAAAATGAAAAAATGGTTGAAACATTTTTCACTGCTTACAGACACGACAGTAGGGAAACCGAACAAATCTGTGGGCTTAGAACTTGCAAAAACGCCAAAGTCACATGACAATGGACAAAGGACAATGCAGAGCCTGTACTAAAAAAAAATATTGGATTGTTTTGAAATAAGTAGTTTCAAATGTTTTGTGTGTCTCATCCAGGTTTTTCTTTCCTTTTTTCACCGATTCAAACACCCAAAACACATCACACTCATGAAGAGCTACAGGTCTTTGCATTGGCTCAGTAGTATTTCTTACACTGGAAACCCTGTGGAATGTCCCTGTGGACAAAGCCGGTGTCATGAAATGTTTTACATGGGTTGAAGTTGAAGATCTTTAAGCACACTCCAAAATCTAGTGCAACATCTTCCATAGAGAATGGAAGTTATTATGACTGCAAAAGGGGAGTTGCATCTTTGGAAAGCACATAACTTAATGTGAGGTTGTCTAAAAACTTTTGTCAGTATGGCATATTTCTACAGGAAGCACATGAAACGCTAACAGTGTAGGTGCTGTGCTGTGACTCCTTAACTCAGATGCTCACTTATTACGTAATCCGTCTCATGTCTAAAAATCACCTGAGCGTGGAGAACACTGAAACACTGAAACTGAACACTGCTTCATGGTTTGGTTTAACATCGTGCACCTCCCAAAAAAAATAAATACAACAGACTAAACAATGCATATCTGAAACAGCCGTATTCACAGATATTTGTCACGCTACAATATTTCAATCAGTGTTACAAATGTGCACATCTTTGGACTTCACTAGTAATTCTCTTTCTTTTGGCCTAGGCATGAGCAAGTGAGAGAATCGGCAGGTCAGGCTGGAATAAACAGACAAATGCTTAACTACTCAGTAGCAACAGGAAGTGTATCGCCAGTGTGTTTAAGTGCAGCAAGAGCATTTCCTATTAAAGACCTGCCCCCCCTCCCCCTCCCCCTCCCAGTGCAGTAAGGTACTAAAGTGCAAATGCTTCTATTTCAGCTGTACACAAGCTAAGACTCCTGTTTGAAGGGGGTGTGGGGGGGGGGATTGTAGGCCTGTCACCATGGCAACAGTGCCGATTTTAAGCATCATCCACCCACGTGGTGTTTAGTCTGTCTGCACATGCGTGTGTGTGTGTGTGTGCGTGCGTGCGTGCGTGCGCGTGCGCTTGTACATACATGAACAAACTGGCCTCTTTAAACACACACACACACACACACACACACACCCCCACACACACACCCACACCTCATTGCTTGAGACTCTTGCAGGACATAAGGGACAGGAGTAGCCTAGATTGGAGTGATTTTTCTGGCCCACGTCCTCTCGTCTCTCTTTATGGAGGCCACTCGTGCAGAGCCGCAGCCCGAGGCATGCCATTATCCTACATTTCTGCAGGGGCTGCGCAAACACCTCTCTCTGTCTCTTGCTCTCTCTCTCTCTCGCTCTCTGTTCTCTTAAAATGAAAAGGGTGTTTCATTTTCTTCCATCTTGAAATGATTACTGTTCATTTCAACACAGTTTGCTCACAAATCAAATGCTCACCGGTTCACACGAGATTGAGATTTTAAACAACAGCGACTCTTGGAACTAGGAGAACGCATGCGGACTGGAAGTTTAGGGTGGAACCCAAGGCACATGTGAGGCAGAAACACTACCTGCTATTTTTGTTGGGTTTTTTCTTTTTATAAATATTGGATGAATTGTGATGGAAATAATTGAGGATGTGGATAAAGAGCAGAAGTTTTAAAACTACAATGCAAAAACATTGGGCCCCTCTCCAACCTGGAAAAGAAATTGATGTAATTGGTTGTGTGACATGAATTTACCTAATACTCAAGCAGTGTCTGAAAAATCAATATAGGTAAAAATTAAAAAGCAAATTGTAATTCACCGGTAAAAAGATAGCAGACATTTTCACGTCTGGATGTTTTTCAAGTAACACCTATATTAGTGACTGTCAAGTGCTGCCACTGGAGACTACTTTGCCATATTGCACTTTTTTTTGTTTTTTTTTAAATCAGCATATATTGCATGTGAATACAAGTTCCTGTGTTGTTGCAAGTCATTAGAGAGGTAATAATGACTATGTTAACCTTGCAGTCACTGTCTGATCTGTAAATAATTCAACACTGCTAGACCGATCAGAATAGAGAGTTCAGCTGTGGGATGGTATAATAATTATGACTATGTTAAGAAGCATTTTATTTCGAAAGTAAAAAAACAGAGGAATGTCCCCACTGACTCAGCTTCACCTCAGGATTGTTCATTTCTGGTTTACTTGATTAAAATTGAGGAAGCCTGTATTTAAATGCATATAATGAACATTTAATGTGTCCTCAACATGGCCCTTCTACGTTCACTGTTAAATAGGTTTCTCAGCATATCTGTCTAACTCAGTACAGTTCACAGCGTCTTTACCAAAGACAAAAATGAATCATCTCTCTGGTCCATATTTGGCAAAAAAAAAAGAACCGTAATAGATGGCTTCCTATTTCTGGTCCATTTAAAAATAAAAAATAGAATGGGGAAATATTTAAGTGATGAATATCCTGGTCCGGTGGAGGATTAGGCTCTTTATAAAGGTTCATAACCAACAGAGGGGTCATGTGTCCTCTTTTCACAGTAAAGGAAAAGGAGGATAAAAGTGGGTGGGTGAGTGGGTGTGTTTGG